>PYHW01009651.1:211601-245145 GCA_013186435.1 Turdus rufiventris | reverse complement strand
TTTGTGGAATTGCTGTCACCAAATGCAGCAAATTCAGGGATATTCCATGAAGGTCACCACCATCCCACCTTCTGCTGGGATTTGTGGAAGGGTTGACACCAAATGGAGCAAATTCAGGGATATTCATGAATGTCAGCATCATCCTGCCTCCTGTTGGGATTTGTGGAGGGGCTGACCCCACATGCAGCAAATTCAGGGCCATTCCATGAATCCAGGTGCTGTGAGGTAGCATTACCTGTGCCTCAGGCACTTCCCAAACCTGCTGGCGTGGATCACCCACCTATAGGACAGAGCACTCCAAAGGGTTCCTGGCAGGCATTACCCCTCTCTAAAATGAGGGTCTATAAACAAAGGAAGCAAACAATGATGTCAGTTGACATCTTAACAGCCCAACAACATCAGATTCATGTGCAATTAATAACAAGGCTTTTGATCCTGCAATCAGCAGCTCTAAAATCCATGTGCTTTCCCTGTACATTTGATTACATTCGAGGAAGCAAAAGGATAAACACTTATTAGCATTACAAAGTACTTTTCACGTTCAGCCAGAACTTCCTGAAGCATTTCTGATCCAGCACGATGTGGTTTTTATTTTATCCTCCTTCATGTGTGGTGAAATGCTATTTATTTTGTTTATTCCAGCATTTATCCAGGACCAAGGGTGACTGGGAGGAACAAGGTCTGAGAGAAAATGTTCATGCTTCACTGAATAGTCACTTTTTTAAATAAAGAAAGAAACATCTTGAGCTTTTTTTTTTTTTTTTTTTTTTGGGTCAGATCGCCCATTTTATTTCATGGCACTTGAAAGATACGTTAACTTCTATTAGGAATTCTCATAAATTGAATTTATTGCTGCAAGAGTCTTCCAGCAACGGTAAAGTTTAGCTTGCCGGGTTTTATTAGTCAGAGTCAGTAAAACAGCAGCATCACTTAGTTTGAGGCTGAAAACCAAGTGTTTCTTGGAAACTAATATAGGAAAAAGGTACCTACAGCACTACCCAATGTCTTGGAATTCCATGTTCAAGCCACAGATAGTTCTCACTATGGAGATATTTGTACACACTGTCAAAATAGCACACAAACAATAAAAAAATCCTCCATCCTGAATCCAAAGCAGCTTTGCTGAGTGTACTCTTGGAATTTAAAAGTTTGTTGAGTTTCCCCATTTCCTGCAGGAACTGATGAGTAACTCCAAATACCACATTTAATGAAAAACAACACATCGCCCGTTTAGTGAGAGGTTTGAGGCATTCCCCTCCCTCACTAAGGATGTTGAACCAGACTTTTTTCCACTCCAGCAGCACCCAAGAAGATCTGCTCCTTTGGTTAATGGAAAGGATAAAGCCAGCAGCAGCCCAAGGTGTCCGTGCACTGCAGGACTGCTGGGATCCCTCGTGTTCCAGCACATCCCCCTTAGCTGCATGTCCTAGGACATGTTAATTCCTCTTCTTGCAGCTGCTCCTTTGTCTTTTCAGCTCAGAAAACTTGAGAGACAGGAGCTGTCTTTAGCCTAAGCAAAGAGAATATTGAGGACATTCTTGTCAAACTTGGTCATTAACTAGCAATAATGTCTGTGGCTTGTCATTAAAAAAGAATCAAGGAGAAGCTGATTAAATACAGCAGAAAGAAACAAAACTTTCCGTTCCCTTACTTTTTCCTTGACACGTTGCACTTCATTTAAAGCCTGCTAATATACCAGCCAAAAGAATTGTAAGGGTCTGCCTGGATTCTTTCTTAATACAATGGTCACGGTTCAGTAGTTAGAATCTGTATAGAATTAGCCAGAGACATGGACGAATGGAAAAACAGACTAAAAGGCTGAAAAATAGCACTTCTTTGTGGGCTTATTCCTTAGAAAACCTCATCAATACAGCACAAGGAGTTTTTCTCTTGCTACTATTCTAAAAAATGATCAGAAAATAAAGACATTAAATGTCAGAGCACTGCTTTTGCCTGGGATTTCAGAGTTGGCAAAAACTCGGGGTCAGTGTTTCCATGCAAGTGCTTTCCTGCTGAGATTTTTGGGGCAAACTTCATGTCCATGGCAAAAGCAGCTTAGAGCACAACGAGCACAACGAGCTGTGCCACATCTTGTCCCATTTTTTCCAAGTTCTGCTTCAAGCAGCCATAGCTGACAGCTGGAAGCAGCAGCGGCAGCACACACTGAATCCAAGCAGAGCGGTGTGGAAATCCATCAGCACAGGCACAGAACTGCTAATGAACGGGGATGGGATCCCCATGGAAAGGCTGCAGGATGTTTCACTGCAGCACAAGCCATCCTAATGCAAGTCAGCTCAGCCTCAGAGGATTGCTCACCCCACAGCATCTGACTGCCGTCCACATAAAATCAATAAGGACAGCACAGGAGACTTAATGGAGTCACTGGCACCTTTCCCATTTCAGGGCAAAGTCCTGCTGAGGAGGGGTTTCTTTCTTCTCAGACTTTTGTTGGTTTGGTTTTTTTGTTGTTGTTGCTTGGATAGCTAAAAGGTTTTCAAAGAGAGAAAGAAGCATCAATGTCTGTTGGTGAATGTGGCTTATGTTTGGAGGAAAAACCCAACACACTAGAGTGGAGATGGAGAGTTGGAGGTTCCCACCCAGGTCTGAGCTCTCTGTAACAGGAAAGAATTGTTCTGCAAGTACAGGAAACAGGGAGTGGGGGCCCACACCGAGGCTGTGTCAACCATGACAAGTAGATAACTCCTACACTGCTGCCTTCCTGTGCAGATCTTGGCAGAAAATAAATAAAAAAATATATGTGTGGGAGGTGATTCATGTTATTTAAATCTATGGGAGAAGTTGCATGTGTATT
Organism: Turdus rufiventris; assembly: GCA_013186435.1. Classification (NCBI taxonomy): domain Eukaryota; kingdom Metazoa; phylum Chordata; class Aves; order Passeriformes; family Turdidae; genus Turdus; species Turdus rufiventris. Next base: position 242,333 of record PYHW01009651.1, on the reverse strand, counting down.
CTTTGGAAAAGAAGAGAGCAAGAGTGTTTTGGTATCCAGTGGGGAAATGACACAAGGGATGCTTTAGGATTCTTTGAAAAAATAGGATAAGAGGTGATACTCTCATGCTGGGAAAGGTTCAAGATCTAAAATAAATTTCCTGGGAACTTTTGAAACAAAACCTCATCCTGCTCTACGGACAAGACAGATGTAACAGTTGAAAAGAAATCTGTTCTGTTGAGAAGAGTTTGAATTCTGGCAGGTGCAGTTCCAGAGGAGCTCCTCACCTCCAGGTGCACCAATGGAACCAGAGAATCCTTCTGGCTGGGAAGGCCCTCCCAGACCATCCAGTCCAACCTGTGTCCAGTGCTCTCCTTGTCCCCAGCCACTGAGTGCCACGTCCAGGTGTTCCTTGGACACCTCCAGGGATGGGCACTCCAAACCTCCCTGGGCAACCCCTGCCAATCCCTGAGCACCCTTTCCATGGGGAAATTGTTCCTGACATCCAACCTGAGCCTCCTCTGGCCCAGCCTGAGGCTGTTCCCTCTCCTCCTGTCCCTGTTCCCTGGGAGCAGAGCCCGACCCCTCCTGTCAGGGAGTTGTGCAGAGCCASAAGGKSCCCYCWRYGCCTCCTTTTCTCCAGGCTGAGCCCCTTTCCAGCTCCCTCAGCTGCTCCTGGTGCTCCAGCCCCTTSCCCAGCTCCCTTCCCTTCCCTGGACACACTCCAACCCCTCCATGTCCTTCCTGTGGTGAGGATCCCAGAACTGGACACRCAGCATTGGCCGTGCCCTCCTCCACTGGACACCAGGGAAGCAGCAATTTTGAAGAACAATAATTTAATGGTACTTACTCATCTGAAATCCCCAGTCAAGCCTCTGTCTGATCTGCTGGCCTTCTGCTGAAAACCTAAGCCATGTCTAACTCCTAGTGAGCAGTCCTTAATTCCATACACAACTCAGGGATATAATGTTAACAAAATTGGGGATACAAGGTCTGAACCTACTTCAACTAGAAGCTGATTTCCACCAAAGAAATACAGGGCCCATTTTGAATCTTTCTGGCCTAATTTCCTCCATTTATTCATACACTTATTTATTGGAAAGAAGGGAGAGGAGAGCACGAGGGGAGAAGGGAGGGACAAAATCCTGGGACAGCACATGCTGGGCTGTAAAATGCAAAAAAAGGTTTTTCAAAACCTCATGTTCTAAACATCACCTTGGAGTCCCACAATAATAAATACTCGATATTACACTGTGAGGGTCTGACTGCCAAGTAACTATAGCAATGGAGAGAAAAGCCTGTCTTTGGACGCTTTCCCTCCTGCCTTAATTTTTCCCTGGGGTGGGGAAGGGGTACAGAGAATGTGCTCTAGATCCTTAATGGATAACATTTTCCAGAGCCCCCTCAGATCACTCAGTGACTCTGGGATTTAAAAGCAGCAGAGTGATTTCTCCAAAGGAAGCTGAACGTTCAAAACAATTATCATGAACTATTCCATACCCTTGGAAAGGGTTAATGCACCAGGTCCTGAGGTGAGGCTGTCAGGATACATTGAGACAAGGCAACACAACCTTTTATGAAGTGCCTCACAATCCAGCTGCTCACCACTGCTGCCTTCATCCTGAAAAACAGCATTTTCCAGGGAGCCCAACAGCCTGAAAATGAGTAAGTGTGAAGTGAGACTACACTGGCCTGCACTGAGCATTTGTTTTTGCCAACAGAAGACCACATTTCTGGGTTGGTTTTAAACACTGCCTTCTGGAATTTAATTTTCAGGATGAAAATTAAAGAATTATTTTGGAGGCTTCAAGTTATCTTTCCCCTCTTGATATTTTCCAGAGCTGTTTGGAAACGGGAGGGTGGAGCTGGCACCGCTGGGGCAGTGGTTGCAGAAAGCACTTCTGTAGCTATTTGGGGAAAAAACTGCTGGATCATGTTGGTATTTTAATAAGTAACTCGATGCGTGGCTCTATTTTGGATACCAGCTATGCAGCAATGCAGACTGATTTGAGCAAATTGCAGGGGGAGGAAGAGAAAAGGAAGATCCTCTTACAGAACATCCCTGCCTTCCCCAGGGAAACCTCTCGAACCTCCAGGGGCTAAGTTTAACCATGTGCCTTTTAGAAGAAGTTTCCTAAAGCCATTTAGATTTTATAATGGTTAATTGTGATTGTTCCAGGATATGTGAAGGAGTTGAACCAAACCAATTAAAAATAAAAACCTTCTATTGCGACTCTAGATCAAAACCAGTTGTACTTCTAACATTAATTAAAGACCTAAAACAACAATAACTTACAACAATTTTTTGCCAACTTCAAGAATTTTTCACTTCTGTTTGTGGCTTTAGTCTGTAATTGACTTGTGAAAGAACTTTCAGTTTTATGAAGCAGCACCTCAATGAAGAAAATTGCCAGAACTTGAAGAAATCAAAACAAGTAATCACAGCTAAAAATTTCCTCACAGTGGGAATGGGGACATTAGTACTTGACAAACTGCCTGGGTTTTTTTTTCACAAGGCTTCTAGAGAATGCCTTCCAGGCAGCCTACACAACATTTGCAACACAAAATTCGTGATAGTAGCTTTGAAGACATTCACAGTTAAGTTGCTGGCTCCACAAAGCTGTAGCACGCTGCAGGATGGGCTGAAGGCCCAGGAGTCAGTGGGAACCCTTCCCACAACCACTTCCTCTAAAATTAGGAAATATATACTTATACATATATATATATACATACCAGGGCAAAATTCTTCCCTGTGAGGGTGGTGAAGCCTTGGCACAGGATGCCCAGAGAAACTGTGGCTGCCCCTGAATCCCTGGAAGTGTCCAAGGCCAGGCTGGATGGGGCTTGGAACAACCCGGGCATAACAGAAGGTGTCCCTGCCCATGGCAGGGAGTAGAACTGAATGAACTTTAATATTCAACCCAAACCAAACCATTCTGCAATTCTGTGATTCTCGTTATCAACCTATTGCGTGGAATAACTTCTTGAATGTGACAATGATCTTGCTGAGATTATTCAGCTCCTTTTCTCAAAGAATGTTGGGGGCCCAGGTTGTTCATAAAATGAGGTGATTCCTGGGACATTGATAGGGATTGACAACAGCTGTCACATACCTGTATCTCATTTCAGGCAGCTGCTGAAGAGCAGCTGAGGCCAGACAGCAAAAATCACAGAATTATTAGGGTTGGAAGAGATTTCTGGAGATCATTAATTTCAATCTCCGTGCCAAGGCAGGGACACCTGGAGCAGGTGACACAGGAATGCGTCCAGGTGGGTTTAGAATGTCTCCAGCGAGGGAGACTCCACGCCCTCCGCCGGCACCTGTTCCAGTGCTCTGCCACCCTCACGGAATGTTCTTCCTCCTGCTGAGGTGATGCAGGAGCTGTGTAGGATGTGGGACTATTGCCAGGGAAACCTACACGGCGGTGTGTGTCCAGTGCTGTATTTACCCAAAGCTGCAGTGAGAAACTTGGCCCTGCAGCACAGCTCGGCTCTTACCCTGGATGAGGCGTGAGCCCAGCGGGCAGGGGGGCGGCGGGCGCGGGCCCGGCCCGGGCGCCTTTGAGGAGGTAGGGATGCTGCCATAGGCTGAGGGAGACGAGGGCTAGCAAGGGCACAGCAGGAGCTCTAGACGGAAAGGTGGAGCCCGGGACGGGCTGGGGACGTGGCGAGCCCGGTCTTACRGGGGAAAACGGTGTTTTGGGCCGGATCCTACGGGGAAAAAGGGGATTTTGGGCCGGGCCCAAGGTCGGGCGCGGCGGCCATGACGCCCTCCCGTCGGTTACCATCGCAACGGCGGCGAAATCTCGCGATATCTGCCGCGCGGGCGATAGGTGGAGGACCAGGTCTCGCGAGAGTTGCGCGGGGGAGGAGGTGAGGGGACGGGCAAGATGGCGTCGGAGGGCGATCTGGGCAGGAAGTGGGACCGGTGTGTGGCGGACTCTGCCGTCAAGCTGGGTAAGGGCAGCACGGGCATGACAGAGCGGGAGGACCTGGGGAAGAGTGGTGCTGGTCCCCCGGGCTCCCCGGACTTGGGAGAGCAGCCGCCGGCATGTCCCCGTGGCGCGGGGCCCACTGTCCCCCGCTGCCCCAGGTTCGCCTCAGAGCGGTTGTGAGCCCGAGAGAGGCTCGGGGTGTTCGGAGGACCCGCCCTGATCGTTGCCCCCGGCGTCGGGTAGAGCCGGTGGCTCCGGGCCCGGCAAGGTGACCTTGGCCGCGGGCTCGGACCCCCGCCGGGCCCGCTCCCAGCTCTGCGCCCCGGCTCGGCCCCGGCTTACCGCGGTCCGGGCGTGTTTGACCTCGGTTACTCCCTGTGTTGAAGGTGAGAGGTTTCCGTGGGGAATCTGGGCTCCGCAGGAAATCTGGGAGGCCTCTCGGGCTCAATGAATGAGCGGCGGGTCGGCGCCACCGGCTCCAGGCGTTAGGCGACCTCGCCCGCCCTCGGCTTTGCTGCGCCGGTGGGTTTGGGATCGGTCTGTGCAGAGCTGTTCGCGCCGCTCCGTGTGCCAGGGGGGCTGCGTTTATTAAAAGCAATAGGCAGCGTGACACGCTGAGGGCTTCGGCACGTGTCACTTAGTACAGCGTGTGGAGTGTGACATTGAGAAGCGCCGGCCGTGTCCCAGCCCCGTAGTTCTGCGTTTTCGTCAAGTAGGGGAACACTTCTGTTGGGTTTTTTCCGTATTTGTTTGCCCGTAAAGTGAGAGTTCTGTCCACGCCTCAGTTTTCTGCAGTAAACCGTTCACGAGGTTTCACTGAGTACTGTGAGTTTTAGGGGTGCTGGTGGCTCTCGTGGCAGTGCCATGCTTGCCCTGTGACCTGTTGCAGTGACACCAGGCAGGACTTGGGGCTTCACAAAATGTGTTTACAAACCTAGATCTTCAAATCCAATGCACAGACTGAGAAATGCAGTGTCTGACACAAAAGATACTTGTTCCATGTTGGTGCAGATGTCTCTTTTAGAACCATAAATAATATCTGGGAAATGTGAATGTTTATTTCTTGTCGCTGCAGTGGCCTTGTGCTTGAAAGCTGATGAGGAACTCGGGGGGTTTAGTTGCCTAATACTTTTCCATTAGAAAAGATGTTTAATAAGTTTAAGTAAACTGAAACTTCCATTGTTTATAACAGACCTTTGAAAAGTGTCAAGTGCTCCAGAGCAGTGTTTTTCCTTATGAAATTCTATTCAGGTTTGTCTGACAAACATATTTGGACATGTTTATGTTTCCATAGCATTGGTTGCTTTATCATAAAATATTAAGTATGCCAAATTATAAACAAGAACTTGTTCCACACTGCAGCTGTGCATGTCGGCATCCTGTACATCCTCTGCCCTGGAGGCTGAAAGAAATGGATACAGAGTTGATTTCACACAATCTCTGGCTGGTTTGTGCTGGAAGGGACCTTAAAATTTATCACATCACACCCCCTGCCATGGGCAGGGACACCTTCCACTAGCCCAGGTTGCTCCAACCCCTGTCCAGCCTGGCCTTGGACACTTCCAGGGATGGGGCAGCCACAGCTGCTCTGGGAAATGTGTGGCAGGGCCTCACTACCCTCAGAGGGAAGAATTTTTTCCCATTATCCAGCCATATCCTGCCCTTGTCATTGGGAAGCATTCCCCCCTTGTCCTTTCTCTCCAGGCCCTTGGAAGCAGTTTCTTTCCTGTCAGCTCTCTTCAGGTACTGGAAGTTTGCAATGAGGTCACCCCAAAACCTTCTTTTTTCCAGGTTGAACAATCCCAATTCTCTCAGCAATTCCTCCTGCTCCATCCCTCTGATCATCCTGGTGCCTCCTCTGGCCTGGCTCCAGCAGCTCCAGCTCCTTCCTGTGCTGGGACAGGGCTGGGACAGCTCTGCAAGTGGGGTCTCACCTGTGTGGGGCACAGGGGCAGAATCCCCCCTTCCCTGCTGCCCACACCAGGGGATCAGCCCCAGGCACAGAGAGTTTCTGGGCTGTTTCATGTCCAGCTCTCACCCAGCAGTTCCCCCCATGTCCTTCTCCCTGGGGCTGCTCCCAGTCTCTTCATCCCTCAGCCTGGATTGATCCTGGGGCTGTCCTGACCCAGGTACAGCACCAGCACCTCCTCCTATTGAACCTCATGGGATTCTCATGGGCCACTCCTTGAGCTTGCCCAGATCCCTCTCCTCCAGTGGTGCCCTATCCTCCAGGTGTGTCTGCACCACTCAGCTTGGTGTCTGTCACCTGCACTCCTGACTCTGCAGTGGGACTTTCCTTTTGAATTGGTGTTTTCTTCCAGCCTAAAGTGGCAACAGAAGAACGAGAACCTGCTTTGCCTTGTGCACTGGTGCTCCAGTCCGAGGATTCCCAGTGTTGGTGACACAAGGATGCTGAGCAGAGGTGTCAGATTCATGTTTGTCATTAGACTGCCCAAAATCTCAGTCAGATTCATATTTTTTATTAGACTGCCCAAAAAGGTCTTCACACCAAACCCAGTGGAATAAGCTCAGACACGTGTTTCTCTTCATGTGTGAGGGCACTTTTCTGGTTTGTGTGCTTTTAAAATTGGTCAGTGACTGAAGCATTTGTGCTGGCAACCTCCTGCATGAACTGTGTGCTGACAACACAAATTTTTCCATGGTATCCCAGTGGAAATAATTGTTCTCTCTGCAGGGACATTAAAACCACGAGTGGTTGGGTTGTTTGGTTTTGTAATATTACTGCAAAGTTTGCTGGAGTTTCCAGTAAATTATCAGGGGTGATTGTTGTACTGGAGAGAAGGAAGGAAAGAAAATACACTTTTTTACTAGAGATTTAGTTGTTACATGGGCTATAGGATTTGGTAAATATTTTTTTGTCAGACTTTTCTTTTGATGACCGCAATTTCCTTCCCAAGCACTCCTTTAGATCCTTCCCAAATGCTACAGCCAGGGGGATCTTCCCAGCCAATGGCTGGGCAAAAACAAACATTGTGATTAGTGCAGTGTTTTCCCATTCCAGACTCTCTAAATAAAGGAAAGCACTGAATTTCTGGAGCCTTGCATGCAGGACATTTCCCAGTGTCTGTGGGAACTGTGGACAGATAACTCCTGTGGATTAGTTTGAGGGCTGGTGGGACATGAGAAACAGGGGGGGAAGGAGAGGTAGAGCTCTCAGGCTGGTTTTATTAGCAAAAATGTGGTTTGAATTCCAGCCTGTCCTTAGCCCATCAGGATTCCCACTATGCTGTGCAAGTCAGGCTTTGGCCTCAGCTCTGTTTGTAGTTGTGCAATACTGTTTCAGTTGGAGACCAGGCTCCTGAAAAAAAAAAATTACTCTCCTGCCACTAAAGCTTCCAAAATAAATATTTATCTTGTGTTGCATCTTTTGAAATGCTGTATTATGTTTTCAAGCTCTTGGTCACTACCTGTGTGGATCCTGTAATTTAGTATTAACTTTTTCCTGTTAGTTCCAAACAGAGGATGTTGTCAGGCAGTTGTTAGTTGTTAGAGGACATTATCAGGACACTATTTAATTTCAAAGAGTTAAGTAAACTTTTTTTATGCCTGCACAGGACATTGAGCCATTGTTAAGTGGAGCTTGTGGTCACCTCATTTTTATGAGGATGATATTTATTTGTTTTGCTAATGATGTGGCTGTATCCAGGTGGTTTTGTTCCTCTTCCATTGCAGATGTAGTTGTGAGCTCAGTGTTTGTGTGCAGGCGGCTGGCTTGTGCTTCTGAGCTGGCCAGGGGGTTTCTGACAGACACTCCAGGTCCTGCTGCCTCTGGCTTTGCACCATCCTCAGGGCTTTTCACCCAGCCAGTCATTTCAATAATTCAAATTTCTGTTCATTTTTAAAATTCCGATACTGATTTTCATGCAGAAAAGCTCCTTGCTACTTTCTTACAGAAAACTTGTTTGTTTGGAGTGTGGGAACAGGGACTTGGAACTAGCGTGGCTTTTCCTTCCTCAGCTGCTGTGTCCTCCCCAGCCCTCACTGCCATTTCTTCCCTTTCATCAGCAGAGCTCTGCAGAGGAGGGGTGATGAAGTAAACACTGGTGTGGTCTTCCTCTGTCCTGAGGGCTCCAAACCCTGGTCAAAGGCTTGGTTTGTTTGTTTAACTGATTGCTGGCTCGTGGCTGTTTATTTGGAAAGACAATTACAAAAGATTGACAGAGGTGGTTTTATTTTGCTGAAAGGCTGTAATTTTGGACAAATTATTATTATGTGCTGTTTCCAGGGGACAGAGAGGTAGTAGCAGTGTGGAAGAGAGGGAGGTTTCTGTGCCTGCATGTCTTGGTTTGTTTTGAGTCTGTTTTAAATGAGTTGAATGCTGTAATTTCCCTGATATTGGAAGGTAATCCTAAGGAAGCTCTTTGCTTCTTGACTTGTGTGTGTGAAGTTGCTGTGTTGAAGTTCATTTTTTTTCAGGAGAGAAATGTTTTGATGTATGTCTGTGACTGACCAAAATTCAGCCTGGAAGCTTGTAAATAACCCAGTGTAGTGATTTCATTTTCCTCTAATCCTCTGTTTTGACATCTGAAAATAAAATGCTTCTAATTTCCATTTAATAGGGATTTTTTTAAAGAGAAAAGGGCACTGAATTCTTCTGCAACTGTTAACATGATTTCTTCTGCCTTTCATCATCTGGCCTGCTTGAATAGCTGTTCTGCTAATGGCAAGGATGAAATTGTATTGTTTGTGTCAGTCCACAGATTGGATATTTCAGAAGGGATCATTGTATGGATTGCAATGTCAGTATTTTTAAATAATCCTTCACATGGTTATGAGTAAGATAAAGTCAGTCTATATAATGATAAAACTTGATTACACTTTCTCAAAACTGGATTAGACTTTGTCTAAATATACAAAAATCCTGAAATTCCTGTTTTGAAGTGGTTTTTTGCTTGGCAGCTGTATCGTGGCTATCCAGTCTTAGCTACCAGGCCAGAAGGCTTGTTGCAAACTCCTGTGGGGTTTTGTTTTTGGTGCTGGAGAACATGGATATTATGTGAGCACACAGCTGCATTGTTGTGTGAGCTTTGTTGAAAGCCCAAGTTCTTTTTCCTGGTTGTACAGAAGATCCAGCTCTACTAGTTGTGTCTTGCAGCAGCCCAGGTAGTGTAAACATGGACTGCTCATGGCTCAGGCTGTGCAGGGAGGCAGCACAGACAACAAAAAATGTTTTCCTTGGAAGAGCTGGGCAAATGCTGGTTTGAGAATAGGCTTTTAGTCCAAAATCTAACAGCAATATTTAGTTATGATGTTAGCAGAGCTCTGAATACAATGTCCATGTACAATTTAAGGGAGTATTATCTTTTGTTGGAAGAAAAAGACAGGAAATTCAGGTCTTCTCCTACCTTGCATTGTGCCCTGCTGTTCCCTTGGTTGGAACTCCAGGTGTGTCAGGGAGCTGTGCCCTGCTGGGGTGTGCCCCTCCAGCTGTGTCAGCTCTTGGTGGCCTTTGGGGCAATAGAGGCTGAGAGAAGAGCTGTGACAATCCATCTGCAAACCCCAGACCTCCTGAGCTCTGCTCCACGGGAAGTGAACCCAAAATGCCCTGACTTCCTGAACCTCTGCTTTAGTGCACTGATGAGATGCCAGCTCTGCCTTTTCTGAAGCTGGCATGCAGTGGCGTGCCCAGGGGAAAGGAGCTGCAGCCAAGTGATATCCTGAAGTTTGACAAGTTACAGCAGTAGGTGGGAACAAGACTTTGTTGTTTTTTATACCAGAAACAGTTTTCTGAGAAAATTCTTTCGGGGCTGCTTGCACATCCTTGGTAATAATAAATGAATAGCAAGAGGTTTGAGAAGGATGAGGCCGCTTTTCTCTTCGTTCCTCCAGTGAGATGCCCCTGAAATTCTGGCTGCTCTCAGTTGTCTCTGTGAGCTGGGCCAGCAGACGTCAGTACTGGCCAGCCTGTGCTGGGGGGTGTGAAGCAGCAGCACTGCCAGCACTCATAGCTGGGCTGCAAAAGCCCTGAGCGTGGTGTGTTTACTTCTGCTGAATCTTTCTTTTCAGCAATGTTACTGTTTATATTAGCAGAACATGTAATTGCAGTGAGACAAGGTAAAGTTTCCTGTCAGAGGGGTATTTTCTGTGTTATGAGAATATTGCTGATTTCTATACAGGAGCTTCTAAAGCAAGCACAGCCCTCGTTTGTCTAAAAGCAACATTGATCATAGAATCCCGGAGTGGTTTGGAGTGGGAGGCACCCCTGTCGTGGACAGGGACATCTTCCACCACCCCAGTTGCTCCCAGCCCCATCCAGCCTGGCCTTGGACACTTCCAGGGATGGGGTAGCCACAGCTTCTCTGGGCAGTCTGTCCCAGGGCCTCCCCACCTTCACAGGGAAGTTGCACAATCTCGTCATAGAGCAGCTTCCACTCCTCTCCCCTTCCCATTTTAAAGGAGGGAGAAAACATTTGTGCTCTCAGGTCCCACAGATCATTCAGCAGTCTCTGGTGTGAGGTTGAAGTTTCTGGTCCAGGGTCACTGTGGTTCCTTGTGCTGCTGCCTGTGCCTCTGCAAAGTGCTGATGTTTACTCAGGCTTTGCTTTTGAGCAGCGCTTGACCTGACCCTGAGTGCTTAAGGGTGAAAGCAGTCCCTGAAAGCATGTTGGGATTTTGGATTAGAATGATATTTGGATATTAATATTCTGTTATTCCAGTTTTTCTCTGTTGCTACAGTCAGATGCTAGTATAAAACAAAACTCTCTTTTTTCTGCTTCTTTCTTGAGTACTTGGTATATAATTTCACTGTGTTTTCTTCTAGTGTCCATGCTCATTTTTCTGTCTGCTCTGCAAACAATCCACACCACAGGGGAGATGGGAATGAAAGCTTCAAAGTTGGTGTTTGAAGAAAATCTGATTCCTGCCACTAAGACCTTGCAAAGAGTCTGCTTAAAATTAATTCTCTCCGTAAATAAGTGATTTCATGGTCTCGGATTTCTAACTGGTGCTAAGTGCTGCCCTGTGAAGGCCCTGGTGTGTGAAGGCAACTTCCCTGCACATTTTTGCAAAGCAATTCTTTATGTATCTTGTCAGAGTGGGATTGGAGGCTGAAGCTCTCAGTTTTGTATTAGTGCGTGTGGAATGGCAAAGGAAAATAATAGTTTTTGTTTGGGGATTAAGTAATTGAAAACCTTCCAGCTGCTATAGTAACAGCAACACATCTGCCAGATGTCAATGAGTGTATTTTAATCCTTCTATTTTAAATTTCAAGCTATTGAAGCAAAGTACATCTAGGTGTGGCTGTGTTAGTAGCTGCCTCAGCCTGTAGCTACTTGGGGAGCCTAGGAAAGAACCATGTAGTATCACTGCTGGAGCGACTGTGGATGAAATTTATAGAAAAAGCTTTTCCCAGATGTTCTTGTGGGGCAGGAGCCCATCCTGAAGATTTGTGTTTCTCTCCTAGACACTTTTATGATGTCCTGTTGGGTATACAGCACGTGCTCTCCTGTGTGTTAGATTGATTGGAGGTACTGGGACGTTTTTCTTGGAAGGTGTAAGAGCCAAAAAAGCAGAAAGAGAAAGTTTTGGCGCCTGGGCTTGCTGCCTAATGCCAATTCCGTGTGCCTGTGCCGCTCTGTGTGGCTGGGATGTGTAGTGGGGAGCAGGGCTGAGGTGTCCACACAAGTGTCCTGTCCCCTGTTGACACTGTAAATGAGTTTAGGCTGAAGTGATGAATGTGGGGTGGAAGAGGCTGTTTTTCTAGTTAAACATTTTAAACTGTCAGAGAAGGTGAAAAATGGGTTGTACTCTTTCCTGTGGCCTTTTCCTCCAAAGAGTCTGTCATGCAAGAAAGAGAGGGAATATGTGCCTGGCGTAGATCAAGCCCTTTGCTTTTCCATGTTCGTTTGTTTTTATTGTAAGATAAACCTTTCATGTTTTATTGTTATGAAGTTAAAGGCTGGCCTAGAGGTGCTGATCTTTAGGAGGAACAGCTGGAGTGTCCCCTGCTCAGGTGGGAGGCTCTTTGAAGCGACATGTTGCCTCTTTAAGAGGAAATGGAGCATGTGAGAACTTAAACCTGTAAAACTCATCAGCAGCTCTGCCATTGTTTATCTCTGGTGTAACTTTATATAGAATTAAAGTGAAATGCATTACTTTGCTCCCGAGGCAAGATGGTTTTGCTCCCCCTTGGTCTTGGAGACACAGGAAATGACCACATAATCACAAATACTTTCTAGTGGAATGAAGATGAGTGACAAACTTCCCACAGAAAGAGGTTCTTAACCAGATGGGCTAATGAATTAAATGTAGCTGAAGGTTCTGGTTTTAAGTTAAAACCAACTTCTAACTGTTCAAATCAAGTAGAAAAGAGCAAATGCTGTGCATGCAGTGGCTGCTGAGAGGGGCAGAGCTTGTGTTTCTAGGGACAGGGCATTGTGATCACAGTGGTTTGGAGCACAGGCTGTGGTCTGTGCCTCAGTCAGGGGAGGAGTGGCCCAAGCTGCCTGTGGGTTGAGGAAAGCTAAGATACTTTATTGGCTTTGTTTCTCAGGTTGCCTTCTTGCACAGAAGGCCAGAAGCCATTATTGTCAGATCTCCTTCACTTCTGTAGCATTTTCATTACTTAAAGCAAGGTCTTAGCTATCTTCCTATCATTTTTTTCTCATTGTCACTGTAGACTCCTTATGCCTGGAATAAGGTGCAATGATAGCCTCTAAAATTGCACAAAATATGTGTTTGCATGGAAAACAACAATCCCTTCCTTCAAACGAAGAAAAAGCTTTCTAAAGACAGAGTAGTTTTTCCTAAGTCAGTTGTGCTGGACCACATCTGTTTAACAGTGATGTTGGTGTGGGGGAAGGCCTAGTTTGTGTTTTAGGCTTAGGCTGAATTGCAGTTGACATAAATAATAATTTTTTCACCTTTTGAGTGTATCCTGTAGCTTCTCCCATGCAGAATTGATGGCATGTGAGTGCAGCCCTTACGGAGGGGCTGTAATGTGAGAGAACATCTGAAAGAGGTGAAGAGAGTACGAGATAATGATAATTTCTGGAAGTAAATTGAAAGAAACTGTATTAATTATAGCTGCTTCCTTAGTGCAGGGTTGTATTAAAACAAGACAGGGACGAGTTCACCACTAGCTGGTGAGAAAAATGTGGGTTTGACTGGTAACATGGAAAATGTGGTGACATTAGAAACTGCCCAGGCTATGCATGGAGATGATGCAGAATTTGTCATCCTGTAAATCATTTCTCATTGATTAGCTAAGCTGTTTGGATTGGCAGAGGGGATCTTCCCAGGGACAGGAAGGGCAGGACTGGGATTGCTCCCTCAGGGCAGGGTGCTGAACTGGGCACTCCCAACAGTGCTGGTTCTGTCTGACCAAAAACCACCCCCACCAATCCTTGTGAGCCCTGAAGTGCAGCAGCCCATCCAAAGCAGCTGCACTAAGGAGCAGGACCAGGCTGGCAGAAGAGCCAGGCCAGGGCACTAACTGGGTGGATTCTGGAAGGTGGTAACTTCATTAAAGGCATCAGCACTGTGGGGGAGGCAGCACAGCAAAGGAAGGCTCTGCTGGGGGGTGAACAGGGTGAGCTGTGACTCTCACTCTGTGGCCTGATGTCTCTTCCAGGCTGAGGGTGAGCACTGCTCAGTGGGTCTGAAGGAGCTGCTCCAAGGAGTGTCTTTACTGTCTGAAAGGCACAAATCCCTGAGCTCTGAGCAGACATCTGAGGATGCAAGCCTTTCCCTTAGCTGTGCAAATGATTAGAGTGAAAAGCTGACCTTCCACACGGCGCTCTGAAATGTCTGGGGGAGTGATGTCAGCATCACTTGGCGGGTGCTCAGAGCCCTCTCTTCCTGCATGTTTTGTAAGCCTACTCCAAAGTTGTAATGACCTGGTAAAGTAGTTACCTCTGGCACAACTGAAAATCTGTAGTAAAATGCAAAGGGTTTTCAAACCAGCTCCCATTTCCAGCTCTCAGTAATTACTGACAGTGAAGTCCTGACAGAGAGTGAAAGTGAGGGGCTTTGCTCAGTTCATGTTTGTTCACCTCTGTCCTAATATCCAGGGGTTTATAATCAGCAAAAAACGTGGGATGCTTAGTTAAGGTACAGGGTGCTGCATCCTAATGTGCTGAGGATGCAAAGTATTTTTTGAGCAATCTGTTCTTCAATAGAAGTTATCATTGTATTTTTTACAAGGAAAAAGTTTTGAAGAACACAAGGAAACTTAAAGAAACATCATCCTGTATGCCATGAGGGTACAGGATTCCTTGGCATTGTTCTGGACTCAACCCACTTTCTAGTGCATTCACCAGGGTCATGTGCTTTTAGGAATATATAAAAAAAGGTATTTTTTACTTAACAAACTCATAATACTTAATTTCTTGTATTGAAGAGTTGAAACCCATAACAGGATGTGTTTGCTGCAAAATAAACCTGAAGCTGTTGGTTTGTTTTTTTTATTGAGCGTATATGCATGACTGATTTTTTATTTTCGAGGCACTTCCATGCCTTATCTAAAATTCTTCTCTTTAGTGGACATAATTAAAGGTAGAATTTGCCCACTCAGCTGCAAGTTTTCGCTGTGATATTTATTGGGTCCTGAGAGGAGTTTTGCAGACTTGCCTGACATCTTGCACAAAATCATAAACTCACCTTCCAAGGAAAGCAAAAAATTATTTTTAAATATGCCAAGTTTTTTAGTGGCGCTGGATCATTTTGTTTCAACTGCTGCAGTTATTTCCGTGTATAGTGTAAGGATGTGAAAAGTCATTCACTCCTAATGTGTTTAAATACTCTCCATAATGAATGTTGTGGATGTGAAAGATAAGCAGCCTGGAGCTTTCTTTGTAAGGTATAGGGTAACACAAAGCTTCAAAGTTCTGCTGCCCTCAGGACACACATTGAAGCACTTAAAGTAGTGAGATAAATGAAATACAATGAGATATTCATCTGCAGAATCTGAAGCTCAAGGACACAATAAGTTTTCATTTAAGTGTTTCTCATTTGCTGATGATGAGCCAAATAAATTTTAATTCCACATTGTAGATGGTGACAGAAATTCAGGAACGTTCCCTGGGATGAGAGTCTGGTTTGTTTCCCAGATATTTCTGATAATGTACTTACTGCATATGTTGGGATTCTCACCTGAATTAGCTGCTTACAGTTATTTAAGAAAATAAGAATTGTTTTTTTCAAGTTGATTATGTAAGAACTCTCTGGTTTGGTGTACTGAACTAACATGTAGTTGGATAGTCATAGTCTGATAGTCCAGAGTTGGAATAAAGAATTACTGTAAAGAACTAAATCATTTTCCATTGCTTTGCTTTATCCTTATCCTCACCCACTGCATTTCTTCTTATAGGTGCTGGATTTGGATTAGGAATTGTTTTCTCAGTCATCTTCTTCAAAAGTAAGTACACTGCATTAATCTTGGCTGCCTGCTTCCCACTTCCCATCTGTTGTATGTACAGTTAGAAGTCTCTAAGGCATGTAAAAGTTAATCAGCTTGTTAGATTAATTCTTCCATTGTTTGTCTTTTCCATTGAAATGGAGTTCCCAAAACTTTTAGTTGTGTGACAAGGACGTTATCCATGGCACCTTTGTGAGCTCCTCCTGTGCTCAGCTCAAATCCTGGAATGGCAGGAGCCCCTGAGCCAAATCACTGGAGCCATGTGTCTAGACACCAGTTTGTGCCAGCCTTCCCAGGGCTTTAAACTGATCTTAGTTCTTCAGCTGTGCTTTAAAACAGAATAATTTTCAGTAATACCTTGAATTCAGAGATTGCTCTCTGTTAAATTCTAAACACATGTTACTGTTACTGTAGTGGGCTGGTTTGGAGGATTTTAGAACTTGAAAGTGCCTAGAATGCATCTTCTAGTAATTTGTTCTTTCTTGGTGCTTATAGAACAATGTGTAGCAGCTTTACTTTACTTTATTTTTCCTCTCTTCCACAGGAAAGACATGGCCTATTGCATTTGGGTCAGGGATGGGGTTAGGAATGGCTTATTCCAATTGTCAACATGACTTCCAGTCTCCATATCTTCTCCATGGTAAATTTGTAAAAGTAAGTATCTGTGTGTCATGGTTTGACACTGGCCCAGTGCCAGGCAGCCACCAAAGCCTCCCCTCCCCTGCCACAGCTGGGCAGAGGAGAGAGAAAAAAATTGGTGAAGGGTTTGTGAGTTAAGGGCCAGGAGAAAACACTTCAAGGGCAAAACAAGTTCAACTTAAAGTTGCAAAGTGAATTTGTTACTAACAAAATCAGAGGATAATGACGAGTAAAATAAGGCCTTGAAACACCTTTCCCCTCCCAGCCCCTCTCTCCTTCCCACTGACAGCACAGGGGGACAGGAGGGTGGGGATCTTGGTCAGTTCATCACTGACTGATGTTTTATTTCCTGTGAGATTCCGTGGATGCCTCCCACAGGAGACACTTCTGCCTGAACTCCAGGGTGGGTCCAATCTCACCAGCAGCAGTCCTTCCAAAACTGAATTCCCCCCATGGATAAACTGACCCCAAAAGTGCTGCAGTGTGGGTCACTGTTCCACAGGATGCAGTCCTTCAAGGACAGGCTGCTCATGGGGTCTTCCACTGGATCACAGCCTTGTCCAGGCATCCCCCCACTCCAGCATGGGCACCTCCCCATGGGCTGTGGGTGGATCTCTGCATTCCTCATGGGCTGCAGGGACACATCTGCTCCACCATGGTCTCACCACAGGCTGCTTGCAGAGGAATCTCAGCTCTGGTGCCTGGAGCACCTCCTGTCCCTCCTTCTGCACTGCCCTTGGTGTCCCCATGTTGTTTCCCTCACATGTTCTCACCTCTGGCTAGAAGAACAGCTCTGCACCTTTGTTTTGATATTCTTCTTAAATATGTAATCACAGAGGCATTCCCATCATCTCTTAACTGGCCCAGCTTGGCCAGCACCATGTCCATCTTCAGAGCCATCAGGAACTGGCTCTGCTGGACATGCTGGAAGCTTCCAGCAGCTTCTCACAGGAGCCACCTGTGCTACCAAAAACCAGGCTGTGCAAATACCCACCACTGGTTGGTAACTGTTTGTAAGTCAGATTATCCATTTATCATGGATATTCCTCTGCCTTTCCCAAAGGAGTGCTAGTAGGAAGAAATTTGTGTTGCCAAAGCTGGGCTGTTCCCCTGTTCTTTAATAGCTAGTGTGTTTAACAGTAAATTTACTAGACTGAATACATGGAATTAGTTTAACAGATCTTGCAGGTAGCTTTTCCCACAACCTGAAAACACAATAAAAATACATGTCAGAAAAGCAGAAAAACTAAACTAGTATTAAGGTTCTTCAGACTTTAAAAGAGATGAGCTGGGAAGAAACTGAAAGTCATGTCAGGCACATCAGGTAGATCTGTCTGTGGATCTTTGATCTTCTGTTGGGCTTTGGGTTTTTTTTTTCAATATGAAAACACTGATCACTTGTAAGTTTTGTGGCTTTTTTGTCTGCTAGTAATGTAGTAGTTAGTCTGGAAAAAAATGTACCCTATAAGCAGTTTTGAAGAGAATAATTTAAATGAGTTCAGCATTAACACTGAAGTAAAATATTTCAAAATATTTTATCATGCTGAAGTAAAATTTTTAAGAATTGATTTAATTAGCAGAAACCATTTCTGCAGTCACAAACTGGCTGCAGTGCACCAGTCCACAACTGCCTCCATTAGTATTTTCTTAATATCTTCATGTGTCAGAGTTGGGGCAGTTCTCATAATAATAATTATGAGCTAATTTATCACTGTGGCATCTAGAAACAAAAGGAATGTGGGTGTGTGTTTTGGATTCCCAGAGCCATGGCCTGGTTAAATGGTTTCACTTACAGTGGTGGAGAGGCATCCACCAGCACATATTTACAGTGACTTCAGCACTTGAGAAAGTACTGAGGTAACATATTCTGCCAGGAGCAGGACCCAGAGTGCAGAAATCCCTCCTGGATTGCCGCTCTGCCTGCTGCACGAGGCCTGCAGGGCTTTCCAGGCTTTTCCTGGTGCTTGTAGAGCTGCAGGTTGAACCTGGTCCTCTTTGGATTCACTGCAGATGAGCTTTGGGCAGCATTCTGCAGCCCTACCAACACAGCTGCTTACAAATATTCTCTCCAGCTGCCTGGTAATAACAAGATTCTTCAACAAATAAAATCTTTGGAGAGCAGTACAGAGAAACTGATTTGGATGCAGCTGATCAGCATTGCCAGCTACTGCCCAGAATCAAAAAGTTGGCTTTTCTGGCTGGATTTGTTAAAATCAAAATGTGTTAGTACTTCACACTTCCTGAGGTTGTTCCTCCAGTTTCTGTCTCCAAAGAAAAGCTGAAATGACATGACTGTGGCTTTATGGGAGTGATCAATGCACTGCTCACATTATTCATTCAAGGATACTTGTTCCTAGGGATGTTGGGCAGCAGAAAACAGTGTCTGGTCACCCTAGGAAGGGATTTTATTTGGATTAAGGACTAATCTGGGGCAGGGTGGTCCTTGGAAGCATGAGGTAACTGGAAGGACACTTCAGATGCCTGCCTGGCACAAGACAAATAGTCTCCAGTGCTCTGTCTCCATGGCTTTCTCTGGTACAAGGAGGCTGAGAGAGGGAAAATGCAGATGAAGCCATCTAATGGTTAATGTCATTAATTCCCTCCAAAATGTCATGTCATGGATAATGGCTCCAGGGTTATTACAACAAAATTATTTCATTTCTCTTGGTTAGGAACATGGAAAATATTGTTGCATTATCACTCATCTGTTTTTTTCCTAGAAAAACTTGTTAAAACTAAACTTTGTAGGATTTCCTTTACAAAACTGACTTCTGTTCAAATGCTAACTTGTCAAAATGATAGAATCTGCAAAAAAAAAAAATCAGCTTTATTAGAGGGAAATGTAACACAGATTAACTTGGTCAAAATTATTTCTAGTTTTTTGAGCCTGTCAAGTTCACAGGATCACAGGAGAGCTCAAATTGGAAAGGATTTCAAGGACATCATGGGGGTGAGCTGTGAGGTCAGACCAGGTTATTCAGGCCTTTACTTGATTTGGATTGTTCATTCTTCAGGATCTTAATTCTGAATCCTGAGTCAGAATGAGAGAGGACAGAGGATCTTCAAGGTACTGAATGACCAGGAGCTGTCAGAGTGACTTTGCAGCTGTTGTAGCTGTAACTTGGCTCATCACACTGCCCATCCTTTGGGTTAAAATTTCATCATGAAACCCCAACACCAGTGCAGGAGCCATTCATCTAGACCAGAAGAATACTTAAAGTGCAGAAGAGTTCTAATCTGTGGTCAGAATATTCTGAGGGCTTTTGCAGACATTTGATTGAGTGGTTTTCACTGTGACTTCATCAGAATTTGAAATCAACATTGTCACAATTATTTCAAGGCTTAAAATGCAATGGCTGTGAATTACACAGCCTAGATTTCTGTGCAAAATGGAAAATACCCTATTTTTCAGGTTATTTAGCCTGTATTATCATCCAAATCTCACAATCCTGTACTTTGATAGAAATGTGGATTTATATTGATGTGCAAGAACACAAGAAGGCAACTGTAGCCTCTCCTCTTGCTCTTTGAGGCTTTGATTTCTCTTCAGTCTGTGAATAGTTAACTTGACCAGTAATGTGGGGTTTTTGAAGTGCCCAGTTTATCAGAATGGAGGGTTATGCATGAAAACATGACATGCTTCTGGCATGGAAATAGCTGCTTAATTCCTCTATGTACAACCTCTTGCTTTAGCAAAGGATGAAAACGCTCCCCGACCCTCTGGAAATGTTACAGAGCTCTGTGACTTGCTTTACATCCTGCAGCACCTTCCATGTAAGGAACCCAAATGGCTTTTTAATAATACAACCTTCTTGCTTTACAGGAACAGTGACTAATGGCTGAGACTATCCCAGTGGGAAGGAAGGAGAAATCAATGATTATTCCTCAGGAATATTGAAGTGCCCCTGGAATAAGCCAACATTCTTCAGTAACGATCACCAGTAACTCTTTATACTCCAACAAACTGTTTCTGTCTATGAAACAAAGCTCTGTTGCTTGTTTTGTATGGTGTCTGAAAAGTGCAAGGAAGACCTCTTCTGGGAAATAAATAAAAGAAAATTGGCCTTCTCTGGTGTGTTGACTTTGTATGTGAGTGAGAGAGAGGGAGAATGGAAGGAGACAACTTCATTTGGAGTAGCCAGCAGCTGGGACCACCTGGGCCACTGGGAGAGCTCCTCAGCAAAGCCAGCATTCGTCTGTTCCTCCCCACTCCTGAGAGCAACCCCCATCCAGCATCAGTTCAAAGAAGCATTCCCACCTCATAAATCACCCACTAGACCCCTGCTGCTTGTGCTGTGTTTGGAGAGGAATATAAATACTCCTGTGTCCTGTTTGTTGCCCTTTAAAATTGGAATTCTGTCCTCTCAGAAGAGGTGGAATCCAATGGGGTAAATCCAAACTGTGTGATGGATGCAGCAAGGCCCTGCTGTCTCTTGTAGCTTTGGGTCATGGACTGACCCCTGTTTGAAACTTGCCAGGATAGTGGGTGAGTTAAAAACATCCTCGTGCCATCTGGCTCTCAGCTTACCTTTTAGGCTGATGGTTTTTGCACCCCTCTTCTGTGGGAGAACAGAGAGCTTTCAGTGTCTGGGAATGGGTCACAACTACTTAAAGCTCTTCATTGCCTTGGCAAGACACTGCTGTAAGCTCTTCCTTCTTTACATCCACCCCAGCCCTGGGGCTGCCTTGCTGGCACAGTGCCTGCTGCTCATCCCCTGGCTCAGGAGCTTGTCTTCACTGCTGCTTTACTCAGCACAATTTTCTAGCTGTGGAGGTGACTCTCGAGGTTCTCTCTTTGTCCCACACTTGTGTGATGTCCATGTCACAAGGAGTGAGTGCATGTCTCCAGAGGGAAAGGGAATTGCTTAGGTTGATGCAGAACTTGTCTTTATTGAAAGCCTGTTGTGCTGCATGGTGAGTGCTGATAGATGGAAGAGTGACAGAACAACTCTGTTCTGCACAGCAAAAAGGAGAAAGGAAAACAAGTTGTGTGATAGTTGTTTTTTTAAACCATGCCAAGAAAGGAAGGGGATGGACTGGTCAGCTGTAGTTCAGAGGGCTTGAGAAACTCCTTATCTTGCAGGCCTGAGGTGTGGGTGCTGCTGCAGCCCTGCATCCCCAGCTCTCCTGGGCACTGCTCTGTGGATCCTGCGCTCTGGAGGAACGTGTCGAGCTGTACCCAGAGTCAACAGACGCTGCAGAGCTCGCCTGGAGCAAAGAACTTGTGAAATAAAATAGCTCCAGTGCCAGAGCAGCATTAAGACTGTCAGAGCATGATACCATCCAGGACCATTGCTCCAGCATGTCCTTGTTTTTCCACCTCCTCCCTTGCCGGACTGCATTCATCAGTCAGGTCAAAACAGCTTATTGAAAACAGGATATCTTTCTTTCTTTCTTTCCAATTTTGAATCATTTTATCTGGCCCCAGTTTTTAATTTGAACTATGTACTTTGGAGCCATAGCTCCTCTGCGGTTTGGAAAAAGGTTTTATTGAGTTCTGTGTGTGTGCTGCAGTCTGGGGAGCCAGAGGGATCTGCCAGAGAGAGGAGCACCAGCCTGGGCAAGACCCAGGAGACCCAAAAGCGGTGACAACACCGCACAGAGCAACTGTCAGTGTGCAGAGACAGCTTCAGCTCCTGGCCAGTGATGAGTCCATTCTTACTTAGTGGCCCTGCTAACGAGTCATCCTGCCCTTACATGCTCTGCTTCAGCTCAAATATGACTTCTAGAGTTAATTCTTACCTTGGGCTGCTGTGGCCTGTGATCAAGTGGTTCTTCTGGCCCTGGAACTTAGAGATAACAATCGTAGAGATCAATTCCCAGTGTGTCCTTTACTGCTAGAGTGAGAATAATCACAACAAAGGTGTTCAAGTCAACATGGGTGAGTGTGAAAATAATGCACAATTCTAGAAGTAGAATTTAAATTTGTCACTGCTCTTTAAATGGAGTAAAAGCTTAACTTTCTGGTTTTCTTCACAGCTGCCTTGCTTATTGTCTGTGTTGATGTATATATATATGTATATGCACATATAACTAATATGTGAAGGGTCTGTATTTGTTTTGCTTTATTTAATTAAAGATGTATTATCCCAAACCTATTTTTGAACCTGTCTGTGTAAGCTGTGCAAATACCTTCCTGTGAGGACAGGTCTCCTTTTTCCCTCTCTGGGAAGGAGCCTGTACCCTTCCTTCCCCACTGAGGCTGGAATAGGAATGCTTTCCTGACGCTTGATTTCTAATTGCATAAATGGAAGGGGGGAAAGTGGAAATTCTAAGTACCAAAAGGCATGTTAAATTTAGTATAATACACTCATCTGGAAACTATCACATTTTTCCTTCTTTCTTAAGCCTGCTGAAATCATTGCTTCGTCTGTGGCGTGATTTGGATCGGGACCAAAATGTGCAAACAAGATAGGGCTGAAAAAGGCAGGTGTCCCTACCCAAACTTAATGAGACCTTTTAGGAGAGAACTTGTATCCCAATTGTAATAGGAGTATCCAGTGAGTAAGGAAACCATATCACTACCCAGGAGAAGGGGGGGAAAAAAAAAGAAGCTGTTTGCTGACTAGAACTGGTTTTGAACGTTTAACAACTCCCCAAGTGCTCAGCTGACCACAAATCTGCCTCTTTAACAGCTTGATTAGATGTCTGCTGAGGCTTTGAGATGAATAAACAAGTCACGGAAAAGCAGAGACAGCAGGGAAAAAAATATCAAGCTGCTTTTCTATTGTTTATCCGAGTTGTTCATGTTTGATCAAGATACCGTCATTGCTTTGTGTTCCAATCCTGCCTGGAGCCCTGGCCAAGAGCAGGACCTGGCTGGATGTGGTGCTGTACACACAAATAAAAACCAGCCTCTGCCCTGGAGAATTTACAAACTAAACAGATGGGCTGCAGGGAGGTAGGAGGGTTTGTAATTCCCATTTTAAAGATGGGACAAGCTGTAGGCAAGGTCAGGGATAAGTCGTGCAGGGAATGTGGTGTGCAGCCAGGATGCTGATTGGAGTCCAGCAGCCCGTCCTGAAAACCCAACTGGTTTTCATGTGGTGGTGGAGTCTCAGGGGAAGGCTGCTCTTCATAGACTGGGAGACTCCAAAAGTGTTTGTGCCATCCTTTGCTGTTTGCAAATTGCCCCAAATTCTTACTGGCAAATCCTTGAGAAGTTGGGAATGACATTTTACTGTGCAGAGGCTGATAGCTTATGGAATCACTAATAGGTGTAAACCACTGTCATCCTCAATATTGACTTTGGTGATAATCTGACTCTGATAAGGAGAGAAAATACTGTAATGTATTCCCAGTTCTTTGTCCCTCATGGACAAGGTCACTGCTGTGTTAGGCAGAACATTAACACAGTACCAGGAGAAAGTAAATCTACCTTAAATATGAATTTAGGTAACAGCTCAAGAAAGAGGGAGAATCAAGGAGACAGCAGCATTCCAGTACCATGGAATGGTTTGGGCTGGGAGAGACCTTAAAGCCCATCCAGTGCCACCCCCTGCCATGGCAGGGACACCTTCCATATCCCAGACTGCTCCAAGCTCTGTCCAGCCTGGCCTTGGACACTTCAGGGATCCAGGGGCAGCCACAGCTGCTCTGGGCACCCTGTGCCAGGGCCTGCCCACCCTCACAGGGCAGAATTTCATCCCAGTATCCAATCTAAACCTACTCTCTTCCAGTTTGAAGCCACTCCCCTTTTCCTGTCACTCCAGGCCCGTGTCCAAAGTCCCTCTCCAGTAGTGGAAACACAGCAGGGATGCTGTAACTCACCTCTTCCAGAGAGTTCACATGGATGATTCTCCAAAGGTGGAGGAATTGGTTTCCCAGCTGTTTTTCTTGGGTTCCCTCTGAGTTTGGGAGCAATGCAAAAGAAATCACAAAGGTGCTTGTTTGCAAATGCAAATAGTGGGTGCCCTAGCAGATGAAAGGTGACAGGTTGTTGTGGCACTGATGTGCCATGAGGTACAGGTGATGCTGCAGCTGGAAGGGACAGGCCTGTGGAGCTGGGGAACCCCTGACCTGTGCGTGACCTGCTGGGAAAACCCCATTTTTCACCAGATTCTGAACCAGTGAGGCACAGCTGACCCTTCCTTTGCTCCCAGCCAGCAGGGTTTGGGACTTACCCCATAGCACACACCCCCACAGTCAGAAATAAACTTTCTCCTTGTCTCCCACCCCACTCCTCCCTTCGGAAGTAGGACTGGTGCAAATTTTGGCATGGCAGCTCTGTAGGCAGCTGGATGCAATGTGCACTGTGTGTGTACTGCTCTGAGAGTCCAGCCTATAGCCCACCCACAGTGAAATGCTTAACTGAGATTGGAACTAAATGGGAACACAGTTTATGGAAATTCAGCTGTGGATGGCCGTTCTGTGGTGCCTTCTGGCTGTCAGCACTTTGCTGTACAGCCCTGCAGGCTGCTGGAGCTGCATTTTCCTCCTGGTGCTGGATACCCACCTCCTGGAGCTTATAAAGATGCTTAGAAAGTTGCTGGTGACTAATAAATCACTCTTCATCTCCAGTCTTTATTGGTGGTGCTTGTAAAGCCTCCAGCTCTGCGTTAGGAGTGGATGCCCCTTCCTGGAAAAGGTCATGCCCTGATCAGTTCAAATTCAGTTCATAAATCATGCAAAGGAGCGTGTTTCTTTTTAGAGGTTTTAGAGGATATTCTTCCTCCCTCTCAGCGCTGCACTTTAAGTTGTTAGCAGTGATGAACAGCTAAGTCCAAACCCATTACTGCTCCCCTGAGCCTTGCATTCCCTGTGGACTTGGACTGAAGGACGTGGAGCTGCTGGAGAGAGTCCAGAGCAGGCAGCAAGGTGATCAGAGGGAGGGAGCAGCTCCACTGTGAGAAAGGCTGGGAGAATTAGGATTGGTCAGCCTGGAGAAGAGAAGGCTCTGGGGTGACCTCATTGTGGCCTTCCAGGACCTGAAGGAGCCAACAGGAGAGATGGAGAGAGACTGTGGAGAAGGGCCTGGAGTGCCAGGACAAGAGGGCAGGGTTAGGCGGGATATTTGGAAGGAATTCTATCCTGTGAGGGTGACAAGACTGTGGTGCAGGTTGTATTTGTAATTTTAATTAATTATCTGGAAGTAAATATAAAAGGGTGGCAGACAAATAACTGCTAATAGGTGGGATGCTGTGTAAGTGAAAAAGAAAGTGGAGCAACACCGATTTTGGCCCAGTCAAATGCGAAGTTCAGCATCCAGGTGCAACAAACACTGATAATACCTGGAGATGGCACAGCCTGGGGATTAGGGAATGCCAGGAACTGAAGGGATTGCTGCTCACAGCGAGAGGCACAGGGAGAAGTAAGGGCTGGAGGCTGAGCAGATGAGCAGTGAGGCACTGAATTACAGACTGGGATGAGCTGGGAGAGCCATGGGAGGCCTTTCCAGCTTCTGACGTCGTACATGGAAGTCACTGAGCTCCACCTGGGAGTGACTGGGTGAAATCAAGTGACCTGTAACACACATGGATCCAGATCAGATGATCCAACTGTGTTTGCTGGCTGTAAATTCTCTGAAACTTGTAAGGCCACAAAGGTTGCCTGCAGAATTCCCGGTCTCTGTCCCATGGCTTAAGCTGGCCTGAACTAAAGGCAGAATGTTTTTAGCGTGAGCACCCTGCTCGTTAGACACTCCCTGAAGATGGCCCTGGTGTGGACCTCAAAAGAAAAGAGAACCTATTTCTGTGCCGTTCCTTGCTGCTTTGTTCCTCAGCTCCTCCCTCCTGGGCTGTTTTCCTTGGGTTTGTTTGAGGGAATGGCTGATGGTGTGCGCTTCCCCCGCTCCTTTTTCCAGGCACGGGGCCCATTTTTTGTTTAATTCTCTCTGAAGATGACACAGTTCCATAGATAATCTGTCGAGAGATGGGGTATTTCATATGTCAATAAATACATCTTTGGATGATGGATGGCAGCCTGGGGCTGGAGCTGCAGGAGTGGAGGTGCACTGGGATGGCTGCACACATCATCCTGCTGTTTGCCCCACAGCAGGACAGGGAAAATGAAAATGGCTTCTTTTAAGGTCTGAGAAATAATTCCTTTAAATCCTCGGGAGCATCCTCGCAGGCAACACGCTTGTGGGAGGCTCTAGTTTACTATCTGCAAAGTCATGGATTTTATATCCATATTAGGTATAAATAGAGGTAGGCTGGCAGATAGAGGCAAGGTCACTGTGACTCCTCCAAGCACCGGATGAACCTACGATTATTTCACTGGATTTAACTCTTGTCATGCACTGCAGCAGCCACTGCTGCCAACATTAAAACCTGAATGATGCAAAGTTAGTCTAGCACAGATGTCTCAGCCTGATCAGGAAAGCTGTGATAAGCTGAGAACTCACTGCCACTTTCATTTTATTCCTCATCAGCTGCAGTAATAGTATCAAAAATCCCAATCTGCAATAAGCAGATTTCTCAGGGTCCCACATTTCTGATGTTATGAACCAGACCCTTTAAACTATGAAAATCACGTTATCACTTTAAGAATAGTATTTGCTTTTGTATTTTGGGAGGTGGGAGGACTGTGAGCTGAGGGTTTTAGTCTGCTAACAAAAGCATATATATTCTTTATTCTTTTTTATTGTTCCTTTTTTCTCAGTCATCCCAAACATTGTAAACAACACTGACACTTGCTGTAGCAGGAATTTGAAAAACTGGCACTTTAAGCCTCTGATTTTGGGTGCTTTTCTTCAAGGCCACAGAGTTTGTGCATGAGGCTCTTCCCATGCAATATTGCTCTGTGAGTCACCCCGTTTCAGGCGGGCGCTGGTTTCCTTTCAGTAATGTGCAAAATGTTCCCTGCACACATGTGGATGTTCTAAGTTTGTCCTGCTGGTGGACAGTTTGGAGGAGCTTCGGTGCCAGAGCTGTGTCTGAACACACACAAGCACCTATTGTGGCGAGGCCTGAGCTTGGCTGGGGCCTTCAGGCAGTGCTGCGAGAAAAATAATTAATATAATAAGAAGTTCTGAGTGATTGCAGCAGGGGGAAGTTGTGCAGCAGAGAATAAGATGGTTATCAGAGGGGATTTAACTGGTTGTAATGGAGTTGGAGGAAACTGGTTGTTTTTGAAGTAGAAAGAAAAAAAAAAGCTGTTTGAACTCGTAGGGATGAGGGCACCTGCAAACGAAGCCCAAGAGAATTTTCCCCGCTCAGAACTGCCCCTGCAGACATGAGCGGAACGGGAGAAGGATTTTACATGACCTGAGCTGCTGGGGAAGCAAGGGAGGGAGGGATGGAGGGGCCTGGAGTGCCTGGGAGTGGGGAGTGATCGGGCAAGGTGGCAAATGGAGTGATTAAACACACTTGGACTTGCTCAGGGATGGGAGGGGAGCGTTTTTACTGCTGCCCCAGGGCCCCAAAACACATTGGCAAGGCTCTGCAAAGAAACCACTAATCCCAGTGACCAAGGGGAGGGAACTTTGTCCTGCAGCCCCCCCTGGAAGGCAAGGCTGATGGGATTAGAGGAAACAGCTGGCTGGAGTGGACCCTGCAGGAGCTCACATTCCCGGGGCCGGGCAGGAGAGGAGCACCCCACTGCTGAGCCGCATTCCAGGGCATCTGCTGAGCCCAGATGTTTGCTAATGGGCTCTATGAGAAATCCTTTCCTTCACTCCTGAGCAGTCCCTGGCAGCCAGGTCTGTCCCAGATCTTGCCTTTGCAGCCCAAGCCAGCCAGATCCCCAGCAGGACTCCTGCCCTTCCCCTTGGCCTGCACAGGGATTCAGCACAGAGCTCAGATCTGGTGTCCTAAATCTGATGGAGGCTGCTGCTCCAAATTCCTCCCATGGCTGAACCTTCCCCCCAGCCCCTCCTTGCCTTCCTGCATTCTGTGAAGCTCAGTGAGTGCTCCTGGTGGATTGAGGGAGGTCTGAAGGAGCAGTGAGGGGCTATTGTATCCTCTTTTTGGGGGAATCTTAGGAAACAAGAACAGTGCTTGCCCGGGGTGCTGGAGCTGCACAGATGTGAGAGTTTGTGCTAAAGCAGTGAGAGGATGTGGTATTCACACCCTTCCTGTCACCACTGTCCCCTCCCTCCACCTACTTGAGTATCCCTCAGCTTTTTTAGTTGTTCAGTCTTTGTCTCTCTCCTGGCACGAGTGCTCCATTCACCCAGGGTGTGTATGCCCCGACACACAGCACTTTGGGGTCCTGGTATCTTGGAGATGTCTTCAGGCTTGTTAAGGAACCAAAAAGCTGGAATTTAACCCCAGCAGGTGATGATCTGGTGGGAGAATCACCAAATGGAATCACAGAAGGGTTGGGTTGGCACAGACCACAAAGATCTTTTTGTTCCAGCCCCCACCAAGGGCAGGGATGCCACTCACAATAAATCAGTTGCTCCAAGCCCTGCTCAACCTGGCCTTGATGAACTTTGATCCAACCTCCCTCAGAAGGGAGCTAATAAAGAGCTGTCTTTATTTCAGGGGCCAATTCTGCAAGATGCAGAGGTGAAGGGAGCTGGTCGGGGCTGGGGGCTGGTCAGACCCACGGGCAGGGGGGTCAGGCATTGGCCCCCAAGTCCCTCATGGGCCATGCAAGGGGCACGGAACAAAACAGCAGTGGGGGAAGAGCTGGAATTCAGAGCCAGCTGCGGGGTATGTGCAGGGCCAGTGTCCCCACGCTGTTCCCTGCAGCCCTTCATGGACACACTCACATATTCTCCCCAGTCATTTCTCACCCATCTTTTCCCCCATGTGTTTTCCAGCACCCCACTAAGGGCAGGCAGGCAGCCTTGGATTCCACACTGACACAAATAAAAGAAATACTTTCATTTTTAACTTACAAATACACCCTTTGGATTCTCACGCCCACAGTGTCAGGTCCTGTCCTGACAGGCGGGGAGCCCCTGGCACTGTGGGTGTTTGTCAGCCCAAAACAGCCACAGCAGGCGAGGGAGGGACGTCCTGGGTTTCTGTCCCAGTGCACAATGCCTTGGTGATCCAGCAGCAGGGGAAAGCATGGGGGTGTGGATATTTGGGGCAGGGCTGTGAGTACCTGGTGGAAAACCAGGATGGAATGGGCTGTTGTGAGGTGAGAGTGAGGAGCTGTGTTGGACCTGGGATCACATCACTGAGCTTTGGCAGGGCTGTTTGGGGGCAGGCAGCAAACTCCCCCGAGCCTGTGGGGAGTGGGGGCTGCTGAACAACGGGGAGATGTGTGCAGCAAGAGCCTAAAGCTGCTGCTGGAGCCAGAGCCCCTGGCCAGGGAAGAGGGGCTGGCCGGTGAGCTCAGCTCCTTTCCCTGCTCTCCTTCCCTGCAGAGCTGCCTCTGCTCCGTGCCTGAGTCTGTCCAAATGACATCTGCAGGCATCAGGTCATCACTCCTTGTTCTGGCTGTGATATCACATTGCCAAGGAGAAGGGGAAAAGTCTTGGCCCAGGGCTTTGACAGCCTTTCAGCAGCTTCTTTCATCCCCCAGCCAAGCCGCTCTGTCCTACAGCACCTCTGCCTGTTCCTCCTGACACCAGAAAACCTGAACCCTGCTCCTCCTGCCTCCCCACCCCCAGATCCACAGATTGCTGTTTCCCTTTCATGCTGTTTACAGAACTGGAACAGAGATGAATAGTAGGAAGCAGTGAATGAACTGCATGCTGGCTCACAGCTCCTAGCAGAGCAATCACACCCCAGTGCTCAGGATCCCACAAATCCCATCCAAATACTGAACCATGGACCTCAAACATTCAGCTGAATTTCACTGTAATGCCCACGGTCTGTTGCTCTGTACCTGGTTGCATCTACATCTTATTTTTCCTTGTGAGAACTTGCTTCAAAGTCTCAGATGTCTCTTATTTCACTCATTTTATTCAGAATAAAGCAGCCCCCTGGGCAGGAGTTTACTGCTGGTCATGCTGGCTATGGGGAGCAGGTGAGCCCTGGTCAAAGGCCTGGGTTCAGCAATGGGTGAAAATTCTGGGAAACCAGATTTTGGGCTCCTGCTGGGATGTGTGGTCATGGCTAGAGGCTGCTCCTCTTGTTGGCCCTTTTGGAGTTGAGCAGTGCAGTACAGTTCAGGGCTGGGTGAGTTGCATTTAGTAGGATAAGAAAGTGATGCTGGAAGCAGCTTTTTGCCACCCTGTTTACAAATCTTATTATCCTGGAGCTGGAAGGAACTGGCAGCAGGAAACCATTCCTTCACTGGCAGCCTCCTGCAGCAAACACCCAGCCCCAAAGCCTCTCCCCACAGCTGCTGCCAGGGCACTACCAGCACTTCTCCCAGCACAGCTGCTGCTTCTTGCCATCTCCCCTTCCTGCTTCTCTGATCTCTATGCAAATCCTCACATCAACAGCAGCCAGCAAAACCCAGCCAAGCCTGGCAGGTATCTTTTGATTTGGGTAGTGTTTAATGTGGGGGCCTTTTTAGATTAATTGTGCCTTAACAGAAACAGAGCCCTTCGGTCTGCAGCAATTATCATATCTGAAAGATAGCCGTGAATGGGGCTCGCCTGTTGGTTTTTTTAATGGGAAAGAGGGAAAGAATAAAGAGAAAAACAGGAGAAAGAGGAAGGGAAAAGAAAGGGAAATCAAAAGAGAAACCCGTCGTCTCTAGTGCTGGAGAACTTTCTTCTCTGCAGCCAGGACTCTGCCCCACGGACTCTCTACCACGAATTACGTTTAAATAAGAGTTGTTGGCGTTCAGCGAGCCCAATCCACACTGTTCATGCCACTGCAGGAGCAAGTGCGGGGACATTCCCAGGGCTGCGCCGGCCGAAGCCCCCTCGTTCTGTGCGCGGGCGTTTCCAGCGGGCTCTCCCCGTCAGCTCCAGCACTTGCCGGGGCTTCCAGGGCGCGGGTGAGCTCC
>PYHW01009651.1:188168-211090 GCA_013186435.1 Turdus rufiventris | reverse complement strand
CCGTGCCCCGCTTTGCCCCGCTCCCAGCACTCCATGCCCCTCTCCCGGTGCTCCGGCGGGGCGGGCGGGCGCTGCCGCCGCTCCCTCCTCCCGCTGTCCCTCCCTCCTTTCCCCTCCTCTCCCTCCGCAGCCCGATTGTGCAATCGCGAGCGGCGGGGCCGGCGGCACCGCCCGGAGCCCGGCACGGGGGGAGTTTGGCCGCTCCCGCCCGCCCGCGCTCGCTGCGGCCGCGCCGGGGATGCGGCAGCCGGGGGGCAGCGCCGGGCCCCGCTCCCCATGGCATGCGGCCGCCCAAGCCTGCCTGGTGAGTAGCCCTTGGCTTTGTGTGCCCCGCACCCCCGCCCCGAACCTGCTGCTTTTTCCCCGCACCGCATTTTCCGTCTCTTTCCCTCTCGCTGTTTCTCTCCCCCCCCCCCACCTCGCTCCCCGGCGGTGATGGATGGTCGGGAGGATGAGGATGGTGCCGCAGAAATGGGTTGCAGATGAGGAGGGCTCGGGGAGGGGGGTTCTGCTCTGCAATGCTTGAGCTGTTTCCACCGCCGCTTTAGCTGAAATGAAATAAAAGCCGGGCAGCCGCGCTGTGTCGGTCGCACATCTGTGGTACAGAGTCCTTCCCTCCTTCCCATCCCTGCCGGGTTCGGAACAAAAGTGCCGAGGGAAGAACGGGAACGCTCACTATCGATTAACCACACCGCCAGCGGACGCGGGCTGCTTCAACGATCATAAAAGAAAGTTTTCCCGATGGCAAGGCAGTAAACTTTT
Source organism: Turdus rufiventris (assembly GCA_013186435.1). Taxonomy (NCBI): domain Eukaryota; kingdom Metazoa; phylum Chordata; class Aves; order Passeriformes; family Turdidae; genus Turdus; species Turdus rufiventris. The sequence continues at coordinate 210,328 of PYHW01009651.1, read as the reverse complement.
GTTCCTTGAAAAGTTCATCCCGGGGATTAATTTACATCCTTGTTTCATGGAAATACTTTGGGCACTTACTGTAAAGCTTACATCCAATATATCCCTACCTGTTTTTTGAACCCCAGCGTAGCATTTCAATTTGTCTCAGTGTCTGCAGCAATTTTTATTTGTTCTGTACAATAGTCTGTGCATTTTAAGATCAGTGGGGATTTCTCTTTTTCTCTGGTAGGTGTTTTGGGAGCAGAACATGCTTTAACTCACTTTCAGGCTGCGTTAAAGTTGGTCTGGACAATCCCTTATTACCTACTAACATTTCTCTTTTGAGAGCACCAGCAAGTTCTGCTCCACTCCACAATGTAACTTTTACATATAAGATTAACCCCATCAAATTAAAAAATCAGCGTGTGTGAAGTGTTTGTGGATTTAGGACACCGTAGCTTTTCCGTGCGGGTTTTTTTTGGGAAAAATCTGCACCCTGCTGCAACAAGTGGGAAAATCCTAGCGTTATGTAGAGACCCAGGTTTTCCCTTGTATTTTTAGCCCAAGAACTCTGTGCCCTCTTTGCAATGTCCAGCCAGCCAGAAATCAGCTGCATGCACTGGGCACTTCTGCCTTTTGAAGGCAGTCTCCCATCTCATAAAAGGCTGCTCGCCTCAAATTTGCAAACCACAGGATGGGAAATGGAATTCGCCTTCAGTATAAAAATCCCAAGTGTTTGCAAACAGCCCTGAGAAGAATCCGGGCTCTTGGCGTGACCTCTCAGCGCTGAATTCCAGCTTGGGGAGTTTGTGGTCTCACAAAAAGGGCAAACGAGCGGAGCCTTCCTGGGTGCCCGCCCGTCCTTCTGCAGGGAAGCAGTGGAGCTGGAGGGAGTTTTGGGTGCTCTGGAGGTGCAGGATGGGGCCCTGAGCCAAAGTGCTTTTCGAGGAGCCTTGAAGAGCTGCCCTGCTGGATAGCTTTGCCTGCAGTGTGTGTTGGCATTGCCGAGGGCGGATTGAGCTGGTGCAGCCATGGGAAACCTGCCCGAGGAGCAGAGGAAACTCCTGGGCAGTCACTGCTGCCCGAACTCCATGCTGTTCCCATTAAAGCTTTAGCAGTTCCCCTGCCAGATCCCATATCCGACCACGGGGCAGGCAGAGCCAGGTTCTTGCTCCGTCCTTGGGCCTTGCTCCTGCTCTTTTTGTTTTGAAGTCTGCTGGAAAGAAACCACCCTCGCCCGGGCTCTGTGTCCCCTGTGACAAAGCAAGGAGCAGAGGAGCAGGGGTCCAGCATGGCTGAGGGCAAAGAAACTTCACACCCGCTCAAATCAGACTCTGAAAAACCTCAAGAGCTGATAAATTGTCATTGTGGGGGAGTTCTGGGGTGGGAGTGAGGATGGTCTGTGCTCTGTGAGCCCAGCAGGGCTGCGCTTGCTGTTCCCAGAGCTTTGTTTCTGCTGCGGTGCTGTTCAGGGAGGGAGGGCTGTGGGGGCCAGGGCTTTCCTGGACAGAAATTATCACCGAGGGTGGGAATGGCACAGCCCGGTGCCCATCCCAGCGTTGTGGGGCTGGGCTGGGCCGCTGCCCCCATTGCAGCCAAGGTCACAGCCCCGTGGAGCTGGGCTTTGGAAATGGGGTCAGGAGGGAGCTGTCGCTCGGGTCACTCTCAGATGTGGTTTAAACCTCTTCTTCTCTGACACAGAGCTCGAGCAACCTGTCCAGAGGGGGAAGGGAGTGCTGTTCACTCACAGTGTGATTTCTTTGTGGGCCCAATCCTGCAGTTTAGGAGGAACTGTCTAAATGTCAAGTGTGAGGTCAGCCCTGGTAGCGACAGAAAATACCAGCAGGGCCATGAGCTGTTACATTACCTCTGAGACCCTCTGGCCTTGCACTTTTTGTGTTCTTCTGCTTTGGTCAGTGCCGTGGGTAAATAACACAGACACTGGGTTTATGCCATCAGAACTGAGGAGGCTGGTGTGGTGTAAAGTAGAGATTAAACGAGGGCAAAAACACATCAGGTCGCTGAATTTCTGCTGCTGTGACCAAGATATGGCCTGAACGGGAATAAAGGGAGAGGGAGACGGCAGGGAGGATCTTCAAAGACCCACAGCTCCATCCACAAGCTCCTTTCTCCTTTCCTCTTTCCCCTTCTTGCTCCAGCAGCTGGGAACCTGATCCTGCAGGCGCAACCCTGCTGCGTTGGGTTTTTATGCAAGTTTGGTAATGAATGACCGAGCCAGGCGAAAGCCAGCGTGGTTGGCATCCGAGACAGCTCCCCTCGCTGCCTGCAGGAATTAAAAAAATCATCATCCTGGTGGCCACTCTGCACTGGAACTGGTTTTATCTGGTTCCAGTTAGACTTGTTTTGAGTAAGACGAGCGGTGCCAGATTCTGATCTCATTTGCACCACTGGAGTCATTTGGAGGAGCCGGTCCCAGTTTACCTCACTCTGAGTGAAAGCAGAGCGGGGCTGTGGGAGAAGCTCCCGGGCAGTGCCCGGTGCCTGCAGATCCCACCTGGGGAAAAGCCAGGAGCTCCCAGAACCCTTCCTGAGGCTGCAGGGTTGTGCTGTCACTCCTGAGAGCGGAGCTCCAGCCAGAGCAGAGGGGCTGTGGGGTCAGGGAATGGCAGTGCCTGAGCTCCAGGTGCTCTGGGGAGGTGCTGTAGGGAGGGGGTGATGCTCAGGCTCCCACCCTGGTGCTGTGCTGGAGGAGGAGATTTTCCCTTTACAGCTGGGTGGGAAACTGCTGCTCGCAGGGTCAGGGTCAGTGTTGGAGAGAGCAGCGAAATCTCTGTTGTCCATGGGGTTTTCAGAGGAGTTGTTGGGCACCTACCACTCTCCTGCACGTCCAGATGCCCTCGGCCCAGGCTGGCTCTCCTGGCTCTGTGGCTGTGTGGGAATCACCAGCTCCAGGGAAAAGCAGGAGGCAGCCGGGCCCCGCTCAGGTCCAGGCATGCGAGCGAGGCCTCGGGCTGGAACGCTGCTCCCAGCTGTGCTCACATCAGCTGCACTGCTCTGGGAATGCTCCAGCCACAGCTTCAGACCAGTCCTGCCCCGTGCAGGGCTGGGGCACAGCCTGGACCATCCCCTGTGCCCGGTGAGCTGAGGGTGCCCAGGCTGCTCCCCAGAGCTGCTGCTGCTGGAGACTGCTCCCAGGATGTATTCCAGCTCCCCACAGAGCTGATCTGCTCCCAGGTTTATTTTCCAGCTCCCCCCAAAGCTGATCTGCTCCCAGGATGTATTCCAGCTCCCCACACAGCTGATCTGCTCCCAGGTTTGTTTTCCAGCTCCCCCAAAGCTGATCTGCTCCCAGATTTGTTTTCCAGCTCCCACACAGCTGATCCTTGCTCCCATCCCACTCGTCCCGCTGCTCTTGGGGGCTGCAGAGCCCCACCTCCTTCAAGAAAAGGGGGAGTGGAGCTGTGGATCCAGGATATGCTCCTGAGCTTTAGGCTGATGCATTTTCCTGGCCGTGATTGTTCTTAATGCTGAAGAAATTGAGCAATTGAAATAAATTACCAGAAACTGTTTATGTGACTCTTGCCTCTTCCACAGGCCATTAGTGTGTCCCTTTTCCAGCACAGCTCCTTCAGGACCCCATCCCCAGCCTAAGTCCAGGGGTAGCTTTCCAATGACTTTTGTAGGTAAAGCAGCTTGGATTTATTTTTTTTTCCAGCTGCAAAAAATGAGTCTCCCAAGTGCTCAGTGCCTGTTTGAGAAGCCAGATTAAAACTCTCAATGTACCAACATCTTCTGACATTCTGGCCAATGTGGGGAGGGGAGAGAGCTCTAAAAATGCTGTACTGCTTTTCTTTATTTCTGCTTTATTTCTGTGACTTGCCCAACCATGCTTGAGTGGAAATTAATGTGTTACAGAAAGGGAAGCTCCAACATCTGCTTCTGAAAGGAGCAGACACAGCCAGGTCCACAGTGAGAAACGACACAGCTTTTGCTCCATTATCAAAAAGTTCTTAGGATGGATTCTTGTGGTTGTTAAATATCAAATGTCTTCCTGTGGTAGTTCCCTGTTTATTTTTTTGTAATTTCTCCCCAGATTTTGCAGCTCAGCGAAGCAAGACTGGAGCTCTGAGCTCGGGAGAGATTTCTGTGCTCAGTTAAGCACTTTTGTGTCCTACTGTCCTGAAGAATTACGTCCAGACATTCTCAGTGCAGAGTTCCCTCTCCCCTGCCCATGTCCTATCTCAGATTCTTTAGGGCTGTTACAGTCACTACAGCGAGGGTCCCCAAAATTGTAACGTTTTACCTAAATGCAAATTTCAAAAAGGGGGAAGTATTTAATAAGAGCAGGCTTAAATAACATCTGTTGTTTTGGTAGATGTTTTTCAATACACAGTGACTTTTCAATTTTTTGCAGTTGAGATTTAAGCTTTTCCTCTTAATCATGCTGGCTTATAAGTTGTTTTGCTCCATGTAAGTAAATATTATTTGAGTTGAGTTTCCTAAGAGCCAATCCCCAGTGGTATTCAGAAGTCACAGACCTAATCCTGTGCCTGAGGAGAGCCGTGCCCTGGATCGTTCTGGGATGTTTCTTTCCAGTTGCCACCAAGCAGACGCTTTACTCTGGCTTTGCATCCTTTTAGGTGCCTAAATAATAATTTTCCTTCCAGCATTTCCTGGCCACCTGCGCGCCCGGGAGCGATCCCACGCGAGCCCTCGCAGCGCTCCCTGCCCTGCCCTGCAGCACCATGTCCTGGGGTGACTCCCCCACACGCTGTCCCCACCTGGCTCCCACCTGCCCTGAGCCTTCCCCCAGCTCCTTCCACCCAGGAATGTGGGGCAAGGGCTGCTGGCAGCCAGCCCTGCCTCCTGCCTGGGCAGCTGCTTCTCTCCAGGGGAGTCTGGCACTGCAAACAGCTCCCTGTGCTTTCCAGGCTCCCTGCACCCATCAGCTCAGGCTGTGCTGCCCTGTCCCTGCTCTTGCAGCCAGGGAAACTGAGGCACAGAGCATCTTTGGGCCTCCTGTGCTCTGTGGGGCTGCTCTTGTCAGCAGAGCAGCACAAATAAGCAGCGGCACACAAAGTGCTGTGATGCTGGGGCTGCTCCAGCTGGGTGGGGAGCTGGCTCCAGTAGGAAGGACAGACTTGTGTCCAGGGGGGCAGGACAGGGGAGGGGATCCAGCTCTGACCCAGTCCAAGAGCCAAAACCTGCACCTTGTCCATCTCTGCTGGGATCTCAAAAGAGCCTGGATCCCTGAGTCTGCACTGAGGTGCAGCCCCGTTTCTGTGCTGTGGTCACAGGCTGGGAGCCTTGGCCAAGTGATGTTTGTAAAATTTTGGGGGGTTCAGAGGCAGTGAGCTCAATCTACCTGTGTTTGTGGTTCTCTGTATCTGGCAGAATTGCAAGATCCTGGGTAAGAAAAATACCTATAAACACATGAAACAACTCGTGAAACGCTCCCCATGTCCACCTGCAAGCTTGTCTTGTGTTATGGTGTAAACTTCCCACTGGAAAAAGAGGGTAAAACTGATTAGATCTGTTTTATTTTCCTCCAGAAGTGTTTGGTTTCCAAATGTCTGGGAACAGCTGTGGGCTGGATGGTGGGAACGTGGCCTCCGAGGTAATTCCCGTGATTGTCCTCTGGCCGATGTAGGGATGGAGATTTTCCCAGCTGCTTCCAGGCGCTGCTGTGACCCTGCTGGAGGGACTCCTGAGAGTGGGATGGGAGGAAGGAGCTCTTCCAGGTGACACAGAACATCTGAGGAGGTGCTGGGAGCTCTCCACGCCGGGCAGCTGAGCTTGGGCAGAACTCCAGGGGTGCTGGGGTGGTACCCTGAGACCCACCTGCCCTTCAGGGCTGGAAAAGGGCTCCAGAGCCGCTCAGCACGAGGCTGCAGCTGTGCTGGGAAGTTGTTTGTGTCGGAGCTGGGATGTGCCAGGGCCAGGCTGAGTCATTTTTTTCCCCAGTGCTGCCGCAGGGATGGCGAGGAAGCTGCCATGGGGCTCCCTGCGGAGGGACAGGGGGAGACCCTCACGGAACTGAGCTGAACTTTCTGCTTGAAGAGCTTTGACTAGAGGGGAAAAAAATGTGCCTCGGTGCAGGGGAAGAGAAAGAAGCCCCTGTGTGCCGGGAAGTGGCTGCTCCCACCGGGTCACACTTGTTCCTTTGGGCTGCAACGTGTAATTTAGCTTGTCACGGAGGAATGTGCTCAATGCCTTTATTTAATCGGCAGTTTGCAAACCTGCTCGGGTGCCTCGTCTTCCTTTTTCCCTTCCCTGCCCGGCCGGGGGGATGAAGGAACACGGTGCTTTTGTCTGGGTCGCTGTGGTTGCTGTCAGATGAATGGTGTTGGTGGCAGCTCTGTTCGCATGACTGCTCGGAGCTATGGACACGCTGCTCCCAGCCCGGCTCCCTCCCAGACTCAGCTGCATCAGATGTTTTCCTAGGCACGGGCAGAAACCTCGTTACTTACTCGAAAAGTAGTCCTGCGGGTTCCAGGACATCCCTGGGAGAAGGAAAACACCATGTGCTGGGATGTGCTGTGTTCAGGGCTGCAGGTCAGGGGGATAGCAGGGCTGAGCAATGGGGCATGTTTGGAGTTTCTCCAGCTCCAAAGGGGTGCCTGGTTCCCCTGCTGTGGGGTGCCCAATTCCCCTGCTGGGGGTGCCCAATTCCCCTGCTGGGGGTGCCCAATTCCCCTGCTGGAGGTGCCCAATTCCCCTGTTGGAGGTGCCCAATTCCCCTGTTGGATGTGCCCAGTTCCCCTGTTGGGGGTGCCCAATTCCCCTGCTGGAGGTGCCCAATTCCCCACTTTCCCCAGTTCCCCAATTCCCCTGCTGGGGGTGCCCAATTCCCCTGTTGGAGGTGCCCAATTCCCCTGCTGGGGGTGCCCAATTCCCCTGCTGGGGGTGCCCAGTTCCCCACTTTCCCCAGTTCCCCAATTCCCCTCTTTTCCACCCCTTGCAGAGGGGACCTGCGGCCACTGGGGCCCTGGTTCCAACCACAGCCCTGCTCAGGACAGGAGAAGGCTTCAGCACATGTTTAAGTGCTTTTCTGAATCCAGGCCAGTGCTTTAGCAGAGCACAGCTTCACTCATCTTCTTCACACGAGCCCAGATGCTGGGAGAGGATCCCTTGTGCCTCCTGCAGTGGGTCTGCTCTGAGCAGCAGGAACACCTCCATGGAACATGGAACACCTCCCTCCAGGAGCACAGATCCCCGGAAACACGACTTAGCACAGACAGGAATATTGGCCTCTTTGCAGCTGGGTGAGATGCACAGAAACCTGGAAAAACTCACCTTTCTTAGGAGAGAAGGAAATTGCTCTGTAATCAGGCATGTGGAAATGAACTTGTGTGCTGACTCCAGAGGAATTTGGGCTGTTCCCCGGGGGGTTGTGATTGCTCTTTGGGTCACATCCCAGCTCTGATCTCGGACTTGCCTTTGGGAGCAGGATTCCTCAGCACAGAGCTGCTGGCATTTGAGGAATGAGTGATGCTTGTTTTGGAAAGCAAGCCAAGTGCGTGTGAGTCTGTGTGTGCAACTTAGCCACGTTCTTCCTTCAGAAATTGCAGAATTCCCCCACTGAAATGGAACAAAAAAAACCTCAGGCACAAGAGTCCTCTTCAGGACAGATGTGTTTAAACCCACAGCTCTGATTAGTGGCAGTACAAGCTCAGGAGTTCAAACCCTCTGCTTATCTGCAGCCAGCACCTGCAGAGTCTGTTTTGTGCAGGTATTCCCACGAGGGACCCGTGGATTCACATCCCACGAGTGCTGGGAGGATTACAAAGCCAGGGCTTTGCAGGTGTTGCTGCATTCTATCGCTGTGGTTCTTGTATCACCAGAAATGAGGAAATTTAGCAGAGACACCACCAGATTCCTCCAGAGAGCCCGTGAATGAGGATGCTCTTTTCTGTGTGCCATGGGATGGAAGAGAGGGAAGAACCTTTCTCATTTGTCTCTTGATTCAGATCCAGGAGGTTGAGCTCAGTGGAGGGATAACAGAACAAAATCCCATAACAACCTTAAAATCCCTGAGTGCTTAGGAGGGCGTCTCAATCATTCAGATAATTCTGATGGTCCTGCAGCCCACGGGGTGTGCACAAGGACTCTGGAGGAACAGGACATTTTTTCCTCTCTTCCCAGCAAGTGTTAGAGGGCTGGGCCCAGGAACCATGGAGTCTTTCCAGTGTGGGCTGTGAATCGTCATCTGCATAAATAAATAGAAGGAAGTAACAAATAACACAGTTCTAACAAATACCTTATAAATGCCTTTTGCCATGGCTCCATCCAAACCCCACGCAGGAAAAAATTTTTCTGTTTCTGTGCTGCTTTTCCATCTGCCTCTTCCCTGTGACTTGGGAGTGTTAATTCAGGCACCCTGGCTGGAAAGCAGAGCAAGGAAACCTCGTGGGGATTTCTCTGGGGGTGGGAGTGACCTCCAAGCCAAGCACCTTAGCGAGCGAGGTTCGTCCTTGTGACAAGGACCCCCCCTTGTCTGCAGCCCCAGTTCCCATCCTTGGAATAACCCTTTACAGAATTCGGGTGGCTCTGTACAAATAAGCGTTGTATTGTTCTTCCCTGCGGGTTTCCAGCCCCGGGCTGAGGTTTCCACGTGTGCCTGCATTGCTGCTGCCTTGCAGCGACACCTGCTGCGCACTCCCTGGAGGAGAGGGTCCCCAGCAAGGCCAGCTTTGGCTTTCAAGGTGGGAGAAGAGAGAACAGGAAAGCTTGTTCCTTCCTCAAATAAAAACATTTCTGTGGTGTGGGACTTCTCCAGCCTGGCTCGACTCGTGGCAGTGACACTTTCGGTTTGCAGACTTCTCCTGGCCCAGCTTTGGGTGGTGGGAAATGAGGAAAAGCCTGCTGCTGTCCCAGGCACAGGGAGAGGTGACACAGGTGTCTGGCTGGCCCAGAGCATCTTTGGAAGAGGAAGGAGGCAGAGTAGCACATCCCACTCCATGGGCAGTGTTCTGGGAGCTGCCCTGTGGAGGGGATGTGGGGACAGACCTGTGCTTGGATCGACCAAGAACTTCCTCAGGGTAGGAGAAATGAGCTGCTTGGCCAGGTTTCTTTGCTGCTAACGTTTTTCTCTCCATGTGCAGGTGTAGGATTTTGGCAGAGCTGGCCATGATGTTATGGTTCGTGGTGGGGGCCCTGTTCCCAGCGCTGCTCCTGGCTGCTCCCCCGCCCATCAACAAGCTCGCCCTCTTCCCGGACAAGAGCGCCTGGTGCGAGGCCAAGAACATCACCCAGATCGTGGGGCACAGCGGCTGCGAGTCCAAATCCATCCAGAACAGGTACAGAGCCACCCTCAGCCCGGGGCCAGAGGCACTGCAGGGGCTCTGGGGACTTGGCTCACACAAGAAGCCAGGCACAGTGTCCTGCCTGTGTCTCAGGGGAAGGTAAAATCTGTCCCTTGGCTGGGAAGAGCAGCACCTGAGCCCCACCTCTGCTGCTGTCTTTGCAGGGCCTGTCTGGGACAGTGTTTCAGCTACAGCGTCCCCAACACCTTCCCCCAGTCCACAGAGTCCCTGGTTCACTGCGACTCCTGCATGCCAGCCCAGTCCATGTGGGAAATTGTGAGTATCCTGCTCTGCTGCATGGGGCCTCAGCTCTGCTCTGACACCACTTCAGGGCCAGTCCTTCTCCTTCTCTGGGCTTTTCCCACTCAGTTTCCTTCCAGGGTGTCTCTCAGGTGTCTTGAGAAGCCTGGGTGGAAGGAGCTGCTGGAAGCTCTGCTGAATGATCCAAAATCCATTATCCCTCTATTTGCAGAACCATCCCCTGTCATTCCCTGCATTATTTATCCCTGTGCTCATCCCCATGCCTGCTCTCTCCACTGCTCCCCCTTGGGAGATTTGGCTGTATTTGATGTCCAGGAGTTCCTCCCACAGCCAGTCATCCTCAGACCTCAGTCCCATGTCACCTCTGATCCTGGCAGAGCCATGAACCAAGAGAAGCCCAGAGCCCAGGGAGCTCTCTCTGCTCTCTGCCTCACTTTCAGCTCACATTTGAGGAGAGGGTTTAGTCCAAACTACCCGAGCTGCTCAGCATCACCTCTTGTAGTGGCCTTTGCTGTCTCACTGATATTCCAGTGCCAGCAGTGCCTGGGAGCTGCGTCCTGCTGGGGTCAGTGCTGGAAGGAGGTAGGAGTGAGCTGGGGCTCTGTCTCTTCTGCCATATCTCAGCTGAAACGAGGAGAGGAAATGGCCTCAAGTTGCACCAAGGGAGGTTTAGATTAGATAGAAGAAAAAAAAATTCACAGAAAGGGTGGTCAGGCAAGTTCCCCAAGGAGGTGGTGGAGTCCCTGCTGTCCCTTGGAGTGTCCAGGGAATGACTGGACATGGCACTCAGGGCAAGGTGACAGGTGGGGATGGGTCATAGGCTGGATTTGATGGCTTGGAGCTCTGTTCCAATCTTAATGATTCAGTGATTGCATGGCTTAGAGATGACTGCGGTGGTGCTGGGTTATTGGTCTGACTTGATGAGCTTGAAGTTCTCTTCCAGCCTTGACGATTCTGTGATTTTCCCTGAGTGTCTGGGACGAGACATTCCCAGAGAACTCCCACCATCCAGACTGCCCAGGGATTTGTTTCTATGGATAGAAACCCATCACACCTGCCCTAAACCAGCCCAAACCTGCAGGCTTTGAGGCAGGCCAGACCTCCCACCACGGGAGCCTGAGCTCACTGTGTCCTTGTCCTGCTGCCCAGGTGACACTGGACTGCCCAGGCAACGAGGAGATCCCCAGGGTGGACAAGCTGGTGGAGAAGATCCTGCACTGCAGCTGCCAGGCCTGTGGGAAGGAGCCGAGCCACGAGGGAGCCCTGTTCAACGTGTACCTGAACGAGGAGAACATGGCCCACGAGGGGCCCGCGCCCCACCACTACCCCCAGCACCAGCAGGAGCTGGAGGAGGCACCACCCTCCAGCCACCACCACCACGAGGAGGAGGGCGAGGAGTGACCCTGTGGACTGTCCTGGCAGGGCTGTGCGAGGGCCAGGGCTGGGCTTTGGGGAGGGAGGGGGGTGCTGCAGTCTTTCCTGTCAAATCGCTGCCCCCGCGCTGCCCCCGACATCCCGGGGGGTTCCGAGGCGCGGGCAGGGCTGAGGCTGGAGCTGCAGGCTCAGACACGAGGGCTCAACCTTTCCTGATGCAAAACTACTTGCACATAATAATAATAATATATTGAGAGGAGTGGCACGAGGGGCTCTGGGGAGCAGGGGCTGAGTGGGGTCCCAGGGCTCTCTGCAGGCTCCCAGCCCTGGGGGGAGCTCTCTGAGTCCTGCTGAGTTTTCCTCATGCCCAGCCAGGAGGAAGAAGGGAAGCAGCCTCTCCACAGTCGCACCAGGGATCCCCATCTCTGCTGGGAGGGTGGGATCAGCAGCACCCCTTCTGCTCCTCTGTCCCTGCCTGCCCACGGGGCTCAGCGTGGACACGCTGCTGGCACCCCCTGGATCTCAGTGCAGCCCAACCCCTCGGATCAGCTGGCTCCTGGGGAGGGTTTTGCTTCAGGATGCCGCTCTGGGGCTGTATGGGAGGGGACTGGGAGCCATGGTGGTGACAACCCTTGCCTTGCTGTCCCCAGGGCCACCACGTTCCATTGCTCCCTGGGGATGAGGGATTTGGGGCTTCACCTTTCGGGGCTGCAGGGCAAAGTCAAGAGCTGGGGGGGTCTGGGGGAGGTTCCACCCCTGTCCCCCCTCTCCCTGCTGCATTTTCATGGTGGTGGAGGGAGAAGGGGCTGAGGGCTGGATCATCCCTGTGCAGGGAGTGCTTGGGCAGGGCTGGGGGTTGGGGTGGGCCCCTCTGCTGCCCCTCTCTCTGTTGTATAAAGCTGATTCCTTGGAGTTGTCCTGACAAGAGCTTCCAGAGCTTGTAATCGATGCCTCCTCCTCCTTTTGACAAGTTTTGGGGTTTTTTTTCTTAAATAAATTAGTTCTGACTTCCACTGCTCAGTGCTCGGATGCCTGTCTGGTTTTTGGCAGTGCTGACAGCAGCCAGGACAGGCAGCGGTGCCGGAGGCTCCAGGGCACAGCAGAGCCCTGGTTCCTGCAGCTTTCTGTGCATTCCAGCTGGGAGGAGACAGAGCTGCTGGAAGGAAATCCCAGCCCAGATTCTGAGCGTGTGGGCTGCATGTGGCCCTGGGAGCCTGCAGGGCAGCTGGGGCTGCGCTGGGTCCCGCTTGTGTGGGATCCTGTGGCATCTCTGGGATCACGGCACCTTCCCCGGCGCTCTTGCCACTAGGTGACAGTCTTGGTCCGGCTGTTCCTGGCATCCAGATGCTCACGGCCCCGGGGAATGCTCCGGGATGCGAACTGGGACAGGACCGGACATCCCCTGAGGGGGCAGAGGGGCTGAGCACCTTGGCTGGAGCCAGCGGGATCTTCCCAAGGGCGTTGGGAGCAGGCATCCCCTGTGTGCCCTTGCAAAGCTCTGGTCCCACTGATGGCAGGGCAGTGCTGTGTGCCCAGGAATGGTCAGTGCTGTGTGCTCAGGAATGGTCAGTGATGGAATGGTCAGTGCTGTGTGCTCAGGAATGGTCAGTGATGGAATGGTCAGTGCTGTGTGCTCAGGAATGGTCAGTTGTGCTCAGGAATGGTCAGTGATGTGTGCCCAGGAATGGTCAGTGATGCTCAGGAATGGTCAGTGATGTGTGCCCAGGAATGGTCATTGCTGGAATGGTCAGTGCTGTGTGCTCAGGAATGGTCAGTGATGTGTGCCCAGGAATGGTCAGTGCTGTGTGCTCAGGAATGGTCAGTGATGCTCAGGAATGGTCAGTGCTGTGTGCTCAGGAATGGTCAGTGCTGTGTGCTCAGGAATGGTCAGTGCTGTGTGCTCAGGAATGGTCAGTGATGGAATGGTCAGTGATGTATGCTCAGGAATGGTCAGTGCTGTGTGTGCTCAGGAATGGTCAGTGATGCTCCTTGGTCTGAGCCTGACCCTGGGGAAGGTCCCTCAGCTCCCAGACAGGCCTGAGGCTGTGCTGGGCCAGCAGACAGCTCTCACTGCCCCCTTACTGAGGTCAGCTCCTCTGTGAGGCTCTGGGAACCCTGCACTGGTTGGGAGAGCAGGTCTGTGCTTTGGGAAGTGGGAGAGGGTTTGCATTAAGGCAGGAATTGCCACAGCAGAGGGGATGGGTTGAACAGGGAGGGCTTGGCAGGGCTAGAGGTGCTCTGGGTGTTCTGAAATGTTTTTAGGCTGTGAAGTGTCTTCCCAAGGAAGGGAGCTTTTCCTGAGCACCAGGAAAAGCTGGTGGTCACTGAGCACCATCACAGGGCCCTTCTACTGGTGTACCATGGGAATAGGCTGGATTGAGCAGGACACCTCCACCTCTGTTCCATCCAAGCTGAGCTCCAGCAGAGGCAGGCAGTGGAGGGCTGGTGTGCAGATGAAACCATAAATCGAGGTAGCTCTGCCCAAATTGAAACCCAAGGAGCCATCCCAGTTAAAGCCTGGAAGGACATCCCAAAAGTGCATTGCACTGTTGGGTGTTGCTGTGTTAAGGCCTGGACTGCCTGGATGTCCTCACTGAATTCTCTCAGCTCCCAGTTTGACTCTCTGTCTCACCCTTTTTTTTTGGTTTTTTCTTTTTGGCGTGTTGACACTTGGGTGAGTGTTGACAACCTGGTTTTGCTTTCCCTGCTAGTGGTACTGGGGAGCAGAGCTGGTGGGGTCCATGATCCCTGCAGATGTGTCCAGAAATGCAGCGCAGGGAGACAGCACAGACAGGCCAGGAACAGCTGCCAGCACGGAGAAGCTTTTGCAGGGACAATGGTAGGATTTAGTCTTCATTTTAAGGCAGTTTTTTTAAAACGTATTTTTGTTTCCATCAGTTCACATTCACTTCCCCAGCAAACACATTCAAACCAAGTGTACAAAACCTCCCATGCGTGCAGGACGTGCTGTGGATGTTGGGAAGAGGTTACCCAGAGCAGCTGTGGCTGCCCCTGGATCCCTGGCAGTGTCCAAGACCAGGCTGGATGAGGCTTGGAGCACCCTGGACAGTGGAAGGTGTCCCTGCCTATGGCAGGAGTTGGGAATGGGATGAGCTTTAAGGCCCCTCCACACCCAAACCATTCCACCACTCCATGATTCTGATCCAATCTCCTCAGAAGCAAAAGCTCTGCAGACAAACTGGGATGTTGCTAATGCTGGGCTGCAGCAGGGCTGAGAAGGAAGGCTGGCTTTGCACTGTGGCATCACTTCCTCACTCTGCATGCAGCTGGGATAAATCTGTGCTGCTGCATTCACTTATCCTGGCTGGGGAAGCTGCTCAGGGTGGGCTTGGGGTGGGGTTTGTCTCTGCTGCCAGCACAGATGGGCTGGGGAAGTGAGGGTTTCCTGGGGCAAAGGCTTTTCTAAGGAAACCTCCTGCTGCAATCAGAGGCTCACATGTGTGTGCACTGCCCTGGGACTGCTGCCAGCACACTGAGACACTGAGGTGGCCTGGGAGGTTTGGCTGGGAGCATGCAAGGAGAGGGTCCTGGGGAGCAGGGGAGGGCAGAGCCTGTCCTGGCACGAGTGGCAGCAGCTGTTTCGCAGTGGCAGCTTGACACGGAGACCCTGGGGGGGGATAACCCTGCGTGTTTGGGTCCCTGCCTTCCCCCATCCCTTGCTCAGAGATGGTTTCCAGGCCTGGAATGCCCATTCAGGCACTGGGAAAAGCACAACAAATTCGTTGGAAAGGTGATTGGAAAAGCAGGGCTTGGTGAAGAGGCTGATTTCTGATGTCTGTCCTGGGCAGCACTGGGGGTGCACAGCTGGCTCTCACCCACACATCTGCAGCACAGCTGCCCAGGGAGGCGTGTTCAGGAAAGCTTTAGTGGGCACCTGGGGAGGAACGGGCAGCAGCTGGCAGTGCCTGGCTCTGGGAGCACAGGGTGGGTGCCAGGGGCACACCCTCGGCTCTGCCCTCAGTCCTGGTCTCCCCCAGCAGAAATCACAGCCATTTGCTGGGAAAACTCCACCTTTGGGTAGCTGGGTACTTAAAAAATCCCCAAGCAGTCCCTGTCCAGCACCCTGAGGTGTTTGCCCTGAGCGTGGGGGTGGCAGTGTGGAATTCCCAGCAGCACATAGAGACTCAGAAGGGTTTTCTGAGCTGGCTCCTCTCACATGCTGCCTCCCGCTTGTTAAAGGGCAGCTTGGTGTGGGTCCATCCAGGATTGCTCCTCAGGCAGAGAGCTGGGCTGCCCCAAGGCCAGTCCAAATAACCCAGGAGCAGAGGGGCCAGGCTCTCCCTTGTCTCTGCTCCTGCATCCCGGCTGCAGATTGCTGGAATATCTGCCAGCCAGTCCTCGGCTGCTTCCTGAGGGCTGTTGTGTGCAGCTGTTTGTTTTTTTTTTTTATTTGACTTTGCAAAATTTTGCTTTTTATCACCCAGTGTGGAGGATGGAGCCTGGAACTCGGAGCTGCTGGCTGGGCTTGGCCACTGACCCGCTGGCCCGGGTGCCAGGCGCCTCCAGGCAGTGCTCCAGGGCTGGCACAGGTGGCAGGGATGGCAGGGCACGGGGCTGTCTCTTTAAGGCAGAAACGAGAACTCTCTGGCTGCCACTTTGCGGAGTTTAGCCCAGATCCCCGTTTTCATTAGCGCTTCATTTCATCTCCTCCTCTCCCCCCAGCCCCACCTCCTCGGTCAGCATTTCTGCATCCTTTGTGAGCATCCACAGTAGCAGGTGAGAGTCGGGCTGGCACCTGCACACACCCACTCTCACACCTCCCTGCGGGCTGGACGCTCCTGTGCCGCGGGAGAAATCCCTTCCACACTCCGGATCTTCCTCCTCCCGGGCGGGCTTGGCTGGGAGCAGCATCCCGGTCCTCGCGTGAGGCTGCTCTGCCGCTCCTGGCGGCTCCGGCTGCGGCAGCTGCGGGCACGGAGGAGCTCTGGGACCCCGGGGACAGAGCTCTGCAGGGAGCCCAGCTCAGCTGGGGGCGACAGCTGAGCCTCGGGGGTTCAGAGCATCATCCCCAGCATCTGGAGCATCCTGGAGTGCAGAGCATCCGCAGCGTCCAGGCTGTCCTGGGTACAGAGCAGCCCTGGCATCTGGAATATCCTGGGATACCCAGCAGCCCTGGCATCTGGAATATCCTGGGATGCAGAGCATCCCCAGCATCTGAAGTATCCTGAGTGCAGAGCATCCAGAGCACCTTGGTGCTGTATTATTTCCCGGTCCAGTGCATCCAGAGCATCAGGGTGTCCAAAGCATCCTTCCATCCCTGGCATCTTGAGAACCCTGCCATCCAGCCCGTCCCCAGCAGCCAGAAGCAGCATCCAGGGACATCCCAGAGCAGGAGAATTTACAGGCACGAGGATCTGCTGTGAGTAATGGGGAGGGAGCCTTGGTCCTGCTGATCGGCTCCTGGGAATGTCACTCTGCCCTGAGTGCCAGTGAAGAGAGAGAGCGGGGGAAGAGAGGGAGAGGAGGAGGAGGAGAGGAGACGGAGGACAGGCACAGAGCAGACAGAGATGATCCTCCTTCCCCAGCCCCGGTGATGATCACAGGCCACGCCAGAGAAGGTCCCAGCCCCAGAGCCAGCCCTGCCCCAGCTCCTCATGGAGGGGGACCTGGGGACCCCCAATGCCAGCGTGCTGGGGGAGCACTCCCTGCTCGTGGGCAGCAGCTGGGTGGCCGCCTTCCTCTGCTTTATCATCCTGCTGACCACAGCAGGCAACTTCCTCCTCATCCTCCTCATCATCACCCAGCGCTCCCTCCGCAACACCTCCAACTATTTCCTGGTGTCCCTGTTCATGTCGGACCTGATGGTGGGGCTGGTGGTGATGCCCCCAGCCATGCTCAACCAGCTCTACGGCCGCTGGGTGCTGCGGGGGGACCTCTGCTCCCTCTGGGCCTCCTTTGACGTCATGTGCTGCAGCGCCTCCATCCTCAACCTGTGCGTCATCAGCCTGGACCGCTACCTGCTCATCACGTCCCCGCTCAGGTACAAGCTGCGCATGACGTCCTGCAGGGCCCTGGCGCTCATCGTGGCCACCTGGAGCTTGGCCGCGCTGGCCTCCTTCCTGCCCATCAAGATGGGGTGGCACGAGCTGGAGGTTGAGGTGCAGCCCACGAACGTCACCGGCCGTGGAGACGAGGAGCAGTGCCGGCTGCTGGTCAGCCTGCCCTACGCCCTGGTGGTCTCTTGCCTCACCTTCTTCCTGCCCTCCACCGCCATCTCCTTCACCTACTGCCGCATCCTGCTGGCAGCGCGCAAGCAGGCGGTGCAGGTGGCTTCCCTGGCCTCCAACGTGGCCACCAGTGACGAGGCCACGCCACAGGTAAGGTATCATTGCTCTGGCAGACCCCACAGTTTGAGTGCCTGGGCTGTTTCTGCCTCCTGGATGGCCTTGGGGTAGGAGCCAGCTTTGAGAATGCAGGGAGGGAGATTTTGGGTGACATCCACCCCCTGACATCCTCTGAGGTGCCCCATTGTCCCAGCAATGGAGAGCTCTGAACTGCTCGTGAGCACAGGAATAGCAGGGAAATAAATAAGATTCAGGCAAAAATGCTCAGCAGTGCTAAATAAACGGTTTCGCCCCCCTCTTGGCTGGCGTCATCCCCGAGGGGTTTAATCTTATCTGACTTTCCACTCGTAAATCTTGGCTGTGGTGGGTGTGAGACATACGGGGGAGAAGGATTTTAACTAATAGCAAATGCCAGATTCCCGAGAGCACCTTATTTTGAACAGAAGCTTCTATTTTTGTTACCTGCTCTATAACAGGAGCTGCCAAACCCCTCCTCGTGCGCTCGCCGGTGGAACCGGAGTGTGTGGGTTTTATAACAAAAACCTGGCTGCACTTGTTTGTATTTCTCCAGGAGAAGGTAATTGCCACTAAATCTAACAGCTTTAATTCCCTGTAATAGGCTTTATTGACCTCATATCCTACAGGGAAAAGGCAAACTTAATTGTCTTTAAATACCTTGATTTAGTTTATTCTCTGCAAGAGCAGAGCCAGGACT
Source organism: Turdus rufiventris (assembly GCA_013186435.1). NCBI lineage: Eukaryota > Metazoa > Chordata > Aves > Passeriformes > Turdidae > Turdus > Turdus rufiventris. Next base: position 192,437 of record PYHW01009651.1, on the reverse strand, counting down.
CTGGCCAGCTCCCCCACACATAATAAACTGCACCAGACGGTCAAAAGGAAAAGAAGAATTAAAGAATAAACTGACAATATCATAAAGTGTTTATTTTCTCACAGGATGCCAGGATTTTGGGCTCCACAGAGTCAGGGGATGTTCAGGGGCTTTGCTGTGCCATGGAAGAGCAGCATCTATCCCCCTGTTATTCAGCTGAGGCCCAAAAGGTTCCTTGAAGCCCCAAATTGTCCGAGGAACAAGGTGTCAGCCAGGGAACCCTCAAATTTAATCTTTTAACCTTTTCCCTCTTCATCTCATTTTAGAGATTTTTGTTTTCTTTTTGGGCCAGAAGCTAAGTTGCAACAGGGCATCATTTTAATTCCAGAGGAGGACTGAGATAATCACTTAATTTTAGATTGCAGGAGGGGATGGAGGGCTGGGTTATGGTGTTTGGAAGCTGAAATGTTTCATGTCCTGCTTTTAAAACCATAATTAGTTTGCTGCTGTAATCAGCAGCTGGAGCTGCCTGTTTAGGGCAGGCTTTATCCTCACATGGACTGAGCTGGGGTTTTCTCTAAAGATCAGCCTAATGACAAACACCCTAATTTACAGTAAATAAAATCATATTCTCACTGTTGAGGGCTGCTATTGCTTCCCTTCCCAATTTGTGCTTCAGGGCTTGTGGTGCATGCCCAGCTCCTGCTCCTCAGAGAAGGGAATTACTGGCAAGGTTTTTGCAGGATCTGGAGCACCAAATGCCATTTTCTTGGGCAGAGGCCAGTGCTGATGCTGGGGAGAGTTGCCCACCCCTCCCTGTCTCTGGCCACAGGTCCCACGTGCCCCGAGCCAGCCCCTGGCCAGCAGTGAGAGCAGGAGGTTCACCAACAAGCACAGCAAGAAGGCTCTGAAGGCCAGCCTGACCCTGGGCATCCTCCTGGGCATGTTCTTCGTGGCCTGGCTGCCCTTCTTTGTCACCAATGTGGCTCAGGTAAGAGCCTGGGGGATTTCTGCTGGGTTTCCAGAAGTTTTCCCTTTGGAATCCAGCTGGGTTCAATTGGAGGCACCAGAAGGTCTTGCTTGGTCTCTGGGACCAAGAATACAATTCCCCAGGGAGCCAACAGCAAGGAGAAAGCCCTTCAAAAGGGATTTGAAGGTTTCCTTTGAAAGGGGAATGTTGATGTGCTCTGGGCTGGGGCTGAGGTGGGAGGCTGCTAATCCTGCTAATCCCTGCCGTGTCCCCCCAGGCAGTTTGTGGCTGTGTCCCAGCTGGATTCTTCGATGTGCTCACCTGGCTGGGCTACTGCAACAGCACCATGAACCCCATCATCTACCCACTCTTCATGAGGGACTTCAAGAGAGCCATGGGCAAATTCCTGCCCTGCTGCCGGCGCTCCGCAGAGCCCCGGCCCAGCGCCATCTCCCTGTCCATGAGGAACTCCAACAGCGGGCCCCGCGCCGCCACGTCCCTCAAGAACGTGCTCAGCCTGCAGGCTGACACCGACTCTGTGGACTCTGGGGCACCAGGCAGTGAGCCCAGGCTGCTCCCAGCCCCGCCAGGCCCTGCTGCTCGCTCCGTCAGCCTTTGGGACGTGGAGCGCCCCGGCACGGAGCTGCAGCTCAGCACTCCCGTGGCCTGAGCGGGGCACACACAGCTGGCTGTGCTGGCAAGGATCCCCCAGGAGCCCCACACAAACCCTCTGGGAGCTGATTTGCTAAAAGCCATCTCCCAAATGCCCTGTTCCAGCACACGGAGCAGCTCATGGAGGGGATGGTGGCCCCAGGCACTGTCACAAGGAGGATCAAACCATGCAAAGACAGGGATTGCTGCTGAATTAACCTGCCTGGTCTCTCTCTCTTTCATTCCTCCTGTGCTCACAGTCACCATCCCCTAACCCTTCCTGTGGCCTTTCCATCTCTTGTGAATCTGAACCTCAGATTCCAGACTCTGTGTCTCCTTAACCTCCAACCAAGGCTTGGTTTTGCACACACAGAGCTCAGCAGATCTCCTCCCAGTGCACCAAGAGGAGTGGTGGAAAAACCTCCTGTGGCTCATGGACAAGAGGTCTGGGGCTGCTTCAGCAGGAGCACAGGTTTGGGGTGCTTCAGCCCATGGACCATCACATGTCTTGGAGCTGGATGTCCTCACTGGAGTTGTGTCTGTCTCAGGTTCCTGTCACACTCCAGCTCAGTGGCACTGCCGTGTCTTGTCATGCAGAGCTGCACTGTGGGGGCTGAATTTGCTGCAGAACGTCCAACACAGATTTTTGGAGGCTCAGTGGGGGTGTGGTGTGCGACTCATGGTGGCTCCGTGGGTGTCTCTCAGTAGTGATGGGATCTGCTCCTCCCACAGGCTCCATCCCACAGCTTCCCACTCCTGGCACAGGACCATCTCACCTCCCTCTGACAATCCATCATGTCATTGAGGATGCAATTAAAAACATTTCCCCCCTCTTCAAATAGGAATCTAAAGGAATATTGTATTTTAAATGATAATGCCAGTCCCTTCCCCAGTGCCATAAACAGAGGGAATACTGAGTAAATGTGACAAGTGGGCACTCCAAAAAATCAATAAAACAAATTATTTTAGTAAATTCTTCCTCAAGTGCCTTTGGGCTGGCAGTTGGCTGCTGTGCCCTCCCTGGAGCCTTCACTCCAAGCCTTCTGCCTAATTCCAAGACTGTTCTCCTGAACTCCCTGCTATCCAGACACAGAGCATCCCCAGGACACGGGATGCTGGAAGCAGCAGCCACACGCCAGGCAACTTTCAGTTTTCTTTCCACATTGTCCACAGATGTCCTAGAACTGCACAGGTGTTCGTATGACCAACCCAGCATTTCTTTGCCACAGGATGAGTGATCAGGACACACCAAGGGCCAAGCACAGGCTCAAACCTCGAACTGTTCAATACATTTTGCCACAGATGGAGCTTGGGGCTGGTGTTGAGCACCCAGATCAAGATGTGCATCTTTGCACAATGGCCTTACATAAATACAAGCTTGGACTACAACCAGAGTTAAAAAGGAGCAGAAAAAGGCACTGTGGAGTCTGGAAGTTTGTTAAGCACTAAATCAGCCTCAGGAGATGGACAGAGAGAGAGGGAGAGTCACCTCTTCAAGCCAAACGTTCAAAAGCAATAATTCCGTACTGTCTCGTGCAGGCAGCTCTGTGTAATTAGGTGTGTGCTTGTGGACAAACCCTTGGATGAGCAGAGAAATCCCATCCCACCCCTGTGGGATCCTACATCCAGTCCCTCCCATCTCCAGAGCTCCAGGTCACAGCTGGACAGGTCTGAGCCCCCTGGCATGCTGGATTTAGGGACAGGAATTGCCAGGCACTGTATCCAAACCATGGTGCTTTGCTGGGTCACAGCATCACCCCCAAACCCAGCCGTGTCTGACTCCATGAGGAAGGATCTGCAGGTAAGGTTTGCAGGAATCTGGGAATGGAAGGAGAGGGGGGATTAATGTGGCTGCTAGGTCAGCAGGGAGGAGGAGGGGGAGAATCCTGTGTGAACCAAAATTGGAAGGTGGAATCCCAATATTTCCCCTCTCATGAGTCAACAGGACCCCCCAGATGAGGATGGGAGAGTTTGAACCCTCCATGTGGCAAAGCATAAAACCCCAGAGCGGGGTTACCCATCTGCCACACTCCTGCCAGATGCACTTGACTGGGCTCAGCAGCAAAACAGTCCAGAAAAGGGGCTTTTATGGAAGATGTGGATCATTCCCACAAGGTTCTGGAGCTGTGCTGGCAGGGGATGTAGAACCGGGTCCTTCCCTCTGCTCTGAGTCTGGCGATGAAGAGAATGGAGCCAATTCACTTTTATGGAAGGAGCAGAAATCAAACAGATCCGTGTTTATCCTGTGCCAAGTATTGGTTTTGCTCTAAGTCAATTAAAAAATATGTCTGGATGGGGCTTTTAAGGCTGGAGATGTCTGTGGAACACAGAAGGAAAGTTGCTGGCTTGGAGGGCCCAGCAGGAATTTTCATAAACCATCCAAAAGCCCCTTGGTTTTCCTGCTGCTTTCACCCAAACGTGTTTCTAACAGGAATAGGGCCTCCAAAACCCACCTACCCCAACCTGGAGACAGGGAAACAGTCTTGGAGATGGGAAAGTGCCTGAGCCCTGACAGCAAACCTGCAGCAGGGCAGGAAGCCTGGCAGCCTGAGCCTTTCCCCTCCTGGTCAGCAGAACTGGAGAGCAGATGTGGATCCATCTGGAGTGGGGCAGGCAGAGCCTGGAACACACCTGAGATCCTCAAACCAAACTCATCTCCAGTGGAAAAA
>PYHW01009651.1:159045-187832 GCA_013186435.1 Turdus rufiventris | reverse complement strand
CAATGCCACAGCAATGGCACAGCAATGGCACAGCAATGGCACAGCAATGGCACGCTTTCCTCCGGAGGGGCTGGAAACTGCGGCTGCAGCTCGGCCGGCTCCATCCTCTGGGAATCCCAGTGCCATGGATGTGCTGACAGCGGTTTTTGTGCTGGCTGAGCAGCTCTGCCCTAATTCGCTCCTTTCCCCAGTGCCTGGTCCTTGCTGTCCGTGCTGTGTGAGCAGTCTGGGCAGGGAGGGGAGGTTTCTCCCAGGGCAGAGCTGCAGGAATTCCGGCGCTGAGCGAGAGCCTCACCCCCAGCCTCATCCTCCTCCTTCCTGGAATTTTCCTCTCCCCGAGCCTCGCTGCCAGCTGCCCGCTGGGATTTCCTGGCTTGAGGGGAAAAAAGACTGCCAGTGCCCTTCTCTTCGGGCTGGCATTCCTTGGTTCTAATGCCCACGGCTTTTAGGATTGTGTCCATCTGCTTCATGTAGTCCAGGTGGCCGTTTACCTGCAGGGAACAAGAATGCTGTGAGTGGGGGACCCGCAGGGATCCAGCTCAGCCCGGTCCTTCATCCCACCAGTCATCCCTGCTGAGAGACTTGGGTTTGGCTCTGACAGACGGAAAGAATGAGGTTGGAAAAAATCACAGAATCATGGAATTGTTAAGGTTGGAAAAAAAACGTTTATGATCATCAAGTCCATCGTGCTGAGGCCACCACTAACCCATGTCTCCAAGTGCCACATTGATGTGGTTTTTGAACACTTCCAGGAGTGGTGATTCCACCACTGGATTAGTGCAGCTTTCCATCAATCAGCCTGAAGTGGCTGCAGTGTTTGGGGCACACTCTGGTGCTGGATGACTTTTCCTCTGAGATGTTTAAAAGCCTGGACCTGGCTGAGTTCCACCCCCAAATCCTGGGTGCCAGGAGGGTAAAGGAGAAGCTCTGCCCTGGGGAGAAACAGCAAGGCAAAAGAGTTCTCTTAGTTCATTTGCCTGCTTTTGCTAAAGGTGTCCTCCAGGTGCCTCAGCTCGCTTGTAAAAGCCAGGATTATCTTATTTAAATTAGGACAGAGTCATTAAACGTCACACAGCTCCAGGCTGAGATTCTTGACTGGAAGCTGCACTGATCCATCCCTGTATAAAACTGGGAGCCCAGGAGTTATGGGTTCATAAACCAAATAAAGGTCAATAGTACGTGTAAAAACTCAGACAGTTTTATTGTAAGATGAATTCCACAATAAGATAGCCACTTCTGAGATGAATGTTGGAAAGTTCCCTTCCAGGCAGGGCACAGGAGGAGAGGAAATCTCCTCTGCAGGTAATTGTTCTTGATGCTAAAGGCCATGTGGCTGGAGAGGCTGAAATTCCTTCCCCATTCCAGGTGTACCAACAGCATCTCCTGATACTTCAGCATCTCTGGTAAATCCAATTTTTAGCAGTTTAAATATTCCTGACCCAGCCAGAGTGTCTTGACCTTGTATTTTCTCAAACTTTGCTAGTAATTAGGGAATTTTCCCATAACCTCAGCCCCAGGATTCTTGCTTCTCACAGGGATGGCTCCTCCAGGAAGGCATGATGATGGTAAGAGCTCTTCACAGAGCTCTGAAAAGACTCCAGGCCTGGGCCCTCTGCTCATCTCCTGCTTGCTCCTGGCTGGTGCCAGAGCAATCCTTCAGCTGCCCCATCCCTGGAAGTGTCCAAGGCCAGGTTGGACTGGGCTTGGAGCAGCCTGTGATAGTAGAAGGTGTCCCTGTCCATGGCACTGGATGAGCTTTAAGGTCCCTCCCAACCCAAACCACTGTGGGGTTCATGGCTGTGCCAGCACCAGGGTTCCCAGCACACCTGTCCCAAAGCTAAAGACAACCTTTTCTCCACAAATCCAACCCCCTGAGCTGTTTGTGTGAAGCAGCTTTGGAGGGGCACATTTGGCTGCACTGAGACTTGGAGCGAATGGAAGGGTTTAATCAGCACATCAGGAAAACAAATATGTGACTTGAATCCATCCAGATGGTTCAATGGGCTCTGGATGTTTTGAACAGATTAGTTAATTAAAACAACCACGGAAGGACTGGGAGCTGTGGACATTGTCCTCTGGAAAAGTACAACCCTTTTACTACTCAGTCAGGGGGGCTGGAGGAAGGAATGAGCATGGCCTTGGGGAAGGTGGGCAGAGACAGGAAGGAACTGGAGTTACTGGGAGCAGGGGCTGAAGGCTCTTGGTCTGCTGCACTCAGAACCTCTCCAGTCACACCATCTGCCTGCCCTGCCCTGCGAATTCTCAGCCTGTTGTTATTGAGTCATTGGCCACAGAGAACAAATTTCCTTTGCCACCCTAAGGACTGATTTTCATTACTCCTCAGTACCAGCAGCTTCCACTAAAACAACAGGGAATTCCTCTTCCCTGAGCACCAGGATCCCTGAGAGATGCTGGGTATGAGCCGTTCTGAGGGGCTCATGAAGCTGAAAGAAAAGCTGAGACCTCGTGAGAATCTGTCCCTCCTGCAGCTTTGCTCAATCTCTTCCAAGGAAACTCAGTCCTGTCTCTAGGATAGCAGAGGAGAGGATTCCATAAAGCTGGACCAGAGCGACCCCTGAGAAGTGTAAGAGGAAGGAGAACTCTTCTCTGCTGCACTCAGCCACCAGCTAAACAACAGCACACAAACTGCCTTGCCAGTTTAAAGCCAGCCCGGTGGGAAAACCCAGCAATTCCAGCTCTCTGCTTTCATCTGAAGTCTGAAAGCCTGAATTCCTCTGCTGGGCATGTGGTGCTGGAGATGGGAGGGGAACATCTACAACATTGTCAATAAAAACTTCGAAGGGAAATACAGAACCATTTTAATATTTGCCAGAACAAAGTGCAGGGGGAATTTAGGACAAAAGGAAGGGTGTGCTCTGCACCAGAGCAAATACATTTCTGCTTGCTGTAAGCAAAGCAGCAGGGTGGCTTTATTGGCATTGTTTAGGTGACTTCTCCCAGCCATATTTGACTTTATGGTTGTTTTGACACACTGGGACCACGAGCCAGCTGCCTGTGGCACTGCTGCTGCAGGACTCCAGTGACACACCGGGAAAATCCAGAGGACAAAGTTGATAGCTTTGTCCAGGGGGATCCATCAGCCAGTCAGCATGGCATGTTTGGAAAGGTTTTCAAGTTCAAATCCACCCAAAAGTATCAAAAATGTCACTGAGCATAATCAGTTGTGACAATTAAACTGCCAAGGCAGTGTTTCTGTTGGATACAGAGGATGAAGAATCCCGGCTGTCTCCTGTTTGACCTCCAGAACACAGCGTGTCCTGGAGCAGGTGCTGCCCAGGGCAGGGCAGAGGAAGGGCCACGAGGAAGGAGACATTCCCCACGATCCTGGCACTGCCATTGATCCAGGCACAGACACGACTCAGTCACAACACTGATGTCACAACAATGAAGTCACAGGGAAAAGCTCGACAAAGTGAGATAACACTGCATTGCTCACTCCAGAGCTGAGACCTTCAGATCCCGTCCAGTGTCCTTCAATAAAAACTCCTCCACCCATCCTGAGCAGCCAGCACAGGAGTGCACATGGCTCCAAATGCTCTGCAGGGCTCCAGAGCTGTCAGAGCTCAGCTGAGTGTCCCTCTCCCCTCTGCTCCCTGCGGGTAGGGGAGGGACAGGGCAGCTCAGCTGTGCTTCCTCCTGCTCCCTCTCACCAAACCCCCTATGGATTCACAGGGAATCACTGTGGTGGTCACTCAGATCACTCATATACCTGAGAATTTCACTGCTTTGATATGTTTTAAGCCCATCAAATCCAGAGAGCAAGTTTATTCTGTGGCAAAAGATCCCCTCAAGTTCAAACATATCTGCAGAGCTTGATTATTTCAGCAGGAGCAGTAACAACCTCGGAGGGGATTCTTCAGGATTCCCTTTTGGCTAATACTGTCTGTTTTCATAGCAAATGGTATTTTATGGGGGGTGAAGGAGTTCCTGGAGTGAGCTGCTGGTTCTGGAGCTCAGTGGATAATCACAGCTCAGCTCCCAGGAGCCCTCAGCTGCCCTGGGTGTCACACACAGTGAAACCAAATGGCAGAGCCAGCTCAGCCCCTCTGGGTGTTGTTACTGTTTCCTCTCCCTTTCCCAAAGCTACAGTGAATGTGCTATCCAGGACAAGCACTGGAGCCCAGCCCTGCTCAGAACTGAACTGCCAGGGCTGGGAGCTGCTTCCTGCTTCAAATTTCCTTTCTGCTTTCCAAAATCTCCTCAGTTCTGGATGCTGCCTCTGAAGCCATGCAGCCCAAATGGTGGCACAGGCTGATGGATTGCAGGATGGATCCCAAGCTCTGCCAGGCTATCCCTCAAAATCCAGTCAGCTCTGCCAAGCTGGCAGGCTCCTCCAGTCACAGACATTCCCACATGTCAGTGAAAGCCCTAATTCTGAGTCTGGCTACATCCTGCAGGACAGAGGGCATCCACAGAATCCCAGAATGGTTTGGGTTGGAAAGAACCTTGAAGATCCTCCAATTCCACCCCTGCCATGGGAATTCCACTCCCTCCACTATCCCAGGCTGCTTCAAGCCCCATCCAACCTGGCCTTGGACACCTCCAGGGATCCAGGGGCAGCCACAGCTTCTCTGGGAACCCGTGGCAGGATCTCACCACAGGGAAGAATTCTTTCCCAACATCCCATCCATCCCTGCCCTCTGGCAGTGGGAAGCCATTCCCTGTGTCCCGTCCCTCCATCCTTTGTCCCCAGTCCCTCTCCAGCCCCTTTAGGCACTGGAAAGGGCTCTAAGGTCTCCCTGGAGCCTTCTCTTCTCCAGGATGAACAATCCCAACTCTCAGCCTGGCAGAAAATGTCCTGGGTTTTCCCACAATTTTCTGATAGCAAAGCCCTGATGCTGCCTGGGCAGAGGAGCTGGAAAATGCAGAGACAGAGCAGATTGCACAGCAGGAAACAGAAAACATTCAACATACCTTGACACAGGCTGTGCTGAATGAAGTTAGAATAGAAATAGAATTCTTTTGTTTGGATTCTCAGGAAACAATGTTTTCTCAAAGTGAGACAGGGAACACATCCCCTAATTCAGAAGCTGCAATTTAAATGGATTTATTTAAAAATTGATTCGATTCATCAGTTGAATTTGGCACCTGCAGCAATGGTACATCCTAGGCACCAACAGTCCTTCAGAAACCAATAAAAATATATTTGAAGAAAAACTGATAGAGCTGAATTTATTTTGGAAATCCTGACAATGCCATTTGCATTATTCCCCTTTAATGTTTCTATACCTGCTCTGAAAAATTGAGGGACTAAAGCCTTATTCTGCTGAGGCTCAGAGGCTTTGCTTTCACATCATCTCTTTGCACAATCACAATCCTTGTGGACAGAATAAGGCACTCAAGTCTTATTTTTCTTCTAATTTCAAAACTCACTTGACTGGTAAAAGTTCTCCTTTCATTGCAGTGGTATTTTTTGAGCCAGACTGTAATTTTTCCCTGCAATCATCTTTCAGCCACAACAGATTGATCCAGTCATTGTCACCTCTGGGGTGGCAGTTGAGGGATGCTCCCCTCAGACACCCTCAGGCAATTCCACAGCAAGGCAAGAGCTTTTTCCAAGAATTTTTTTCCAGCAAAATTTGATATGTTTTGTGATCAATGTTGAAAATTCTGAGTAAACACTGGCTTTTGCTGGATTCATCCACTGCTGAAAATCTCAGCCAGCTTTACTCTCAATTTACCTTCAGCAATTCCAAGAGGAAGATGGAGAAGAGTAAAATACAGAATATAACAAGAAAAACCCAGGAAGCAAATGGAGGAATCAAGTTCTGGAGGCTTAAGGGACAAATGGAGAGCAGATGCACATTAGTGACAACAGGCAGCACAAAATTGGGAATTAATATTCTGAATTAGTAAAAGAGTCCTTGAAAGAGTTTCAAGGGAAATGTGCCTTCACAAATGTCCCTCTGTAATTCACTCCAAGCCATTCCACTGAAGGAAACAGCACTTCCTTTCATTTTTCAGCTGTTTGTGGAGCTGCTGTTGACTATTTTTATTACCACTTGTTTATATGGTAGCTACAATTAAATACTCATTTTTTTGTGCTAATCCAAGTGGGAATTATTTAAATTTCATGGTTTAAAGAGTGTTTTTAAAGACTCAGCATAAGATGTGCATATCAGTATCACTGGGGAATAATTTGAATATAATGTCTTGGGCCATAGAGGACAAGAAGTCCCAAAATAAAAATTGATACACTGAATTGGAGTGTTCCTAGAAAGAACTTAGGGGACCCAAGTGTCTGCCACTAGAAACCACAGTGACCCAAAATACTGGACATATTGATCACACCAGGATTATGGAAAAATGCTCAGGATTCCACACAAGAATACTGAGATGAGATTTGGTGTCCATAATCAAAAGGATGCATCAGGCCCAGCCTGAAGCAGAGGGTGACTCCTGGAACACCCAAAGGGATTGCCACCCTACTTCTCCCCATCTTGCCCCAGGAATAAACAAGATTTGGCAACTCAAACATTATCATCTCTGCTGTTTTCAAACCAGGTTCTCAGCCCAACCCCATAAAACAAGGTCACCTGAGATTAACTCAAGGAAATTTTGCTGGTTTTGGGGCCAATGACTCATCCATCAGGAGCTGATGGCAATAATGTGTCAGGCCAAGAAGTCCTGGGCATTTGTGAAATTCCAGGCGCTGTGGAGTAATGGCACTTCTCTCCTCAGCAATGTGGTACCCTATAAATCCTCCTCATAGGGATCTGCAGAAGGTTTAAGCCCTCCCCTTCCCCAGTGTCACCAGGGCAGTGACACCTTCGTGGTATTTCAGTGACATTCAGCTCCTATCAATAATTCAGCTGCTCTAATTGCAGCATCTCAAACACATGGTGTGCACAAGGTGCCAGCAAAGCCAGCCTTCTCCTTGATTAACACTTTTAATTGCCTGTTGTGCTGGGATTTTGTTTCCATGTTAGCTGAGCAGGTCAGAATCAGAGCTCAAAGGGAGCAGAAAAATAACACAGAATCAGCATTTGTGTTCCAGCAGAAGACAGGAAATTAAAAGCTGAATTTTCTATCTTTAATTCACCTGCCTGGGCTCTGTGTGGCCATTCCTGAAGAATCCAGCTGAACAGTACTTTGGGAGAACTCCCACTGCTTTGCTCCAGGAAGGGCTGGGATGGGGAAAGCTGCCTGCAAAGCCAACAGCTACAGACCTGCCACTGCAAAGCAGGAGAGAACAGGGGATGCAGTGCATGCACTTGCAGGAACTGTCCCATTTCCACATGCAAAGTGCTCAAGGGGAGAACAGAAAATCAGTCAAAGGTGATTTGTGATGCCAGTTGTTATGGTCCACAGGAGAAAGATGTGCTGGCATCACAGCTTTGCTGGAACAGTGAATTTCCTCTTCTGGACTGTGTTTGATGGAAATACAGACCACCCATAAGTTGCTCAAACATGACACTGGTCCCCTGCTGCAGGAGAAGCTTCAGTCCCAGGAATTCAGGACAGCTGAACACTCTACACACTCCACAGCTAATGTGGGAATCCCCTGTGGAGGGATGCACACGTGTTCCAGACACCATGGGGGAATGCAAAAATCCTGATCTGTAGGAAATTGTGGCACTCTGCTGGGTCCCAGTTGTAGGAATTTGGGCACCAGTCTTATGAAATATGAGTCTGTAAAATGGTTCTCTCTGCCTTCAGAAGCAGCTGAGCATCCCCAGGCTCCCACAAAGCACATCCAGCTTGAGCAGTCCGTGTGTGCTGCAGCAAGGAGGGACATTGGCCTTTGAGGTTTGTCAGCCACAAAGCAAAAACAAACTGCGAGTTATTAATGGCCTCATTTGCACCTTTGTTTGGAAAAACTTTTTTAGTTTCTTTCTCTGTTCTTACACACTGACATTGCCCTCTGCTTGTGTCCCAAAGGGAAAAACATACTGAATATGTACTTAATGTGGGATTCTTGGAGCTCCCAAATCAACAGCCAGGAGCACAGAAGATGAAGCCACTGATGATTGCAGGGCTGTGGAAGCCATCCCTGTGACCTCACAGCCTAACAGACAGATGGAATTGTTTCCACAAAGCCCTGCCTGTTCCCCTGAGGGGAGAGGGGCTCTCCCAGCTCCTCCAGGCAGCTGCCTGAAGCCGAGTTCTGCTCCAAGCTCTCGTTCCTCTGATCCTGCCCTTGGGGAGGTGGCACTGCTCACTGGGAACAAGTGAAACAAAGGAGCAATCACATACTGGCAACCCCTTCTTGCCTTTCCAACTCCCCAGGGTTCTTAATTAATCCACATTTTGTAACCACAATTAATTCTTTGCTGCACGTCTTGGGAATACAGTGGGAAAAAACAATTTAATGTGTTTGGAGAAAAAAAGCCTGACTCACAGAAGTGCCAAATCAATTGGATTTCACACAATTCAGACTTTTTATCTGCTTATGGTATTGATGTACCTGAGTGCCTTGAATCTGTCTCCCCTCATAATGGGAATTGTCTCCTTTTCTGAGAGCTCACAGGAGGGTGGATCCAAGTAGGGGGTTGATCTCTTCAAGGTGACAAGTGAGAGGACAAGAGGAAATGGCCTCAGAATGTGCCAGAGGACATTTAGATTGGATATTAGGGAACACTTCTCCATGGAAAGAGCAAGTCAGCCCCAGCACAGGCAAGGATGGAATTCCCTTCCTTGGAGGGATTGAAAAGCCTTGTGGATGTGGCACTTGGGGACATGGGTTAGTGGTGGCCCTGGCAGTGCTGGGGGAACAACTGGCCTCAATGGTCTCTTGAGAGCTTTTCCCCCCTCACCAATTCCATGATTCCAAGATCCATCCCTGCTCTCCACTGGAATTCCAGCCACACATTCTCACTGCCTCGAAACCTGCAAGTTCATCCCTGATTTTCTGCCGTGAAACTGCTCATTTCTGACTTGTTGCTGACTTCTGAGCCTCCCTGAAGATGCTCCCTGAGCAGTTCTGCCATATTCAAATATTAATTCAGACTGTACTGAACAAACTCCCCTGGGAACAAACAGCAATCAGGATAATCCCCTGCAGCTCCATGACTTCCTTGGTCTCTAGCAGGTGCTGTCAAATAAATCCACAGAATAAATCAGCCCCTTTGTAACCATGAGGAAAGATTTTATAACTGCATTTGCTGAGTGGGAGGACATTTTTCTCTCTGCTTTTTTACTGACAGTCAGATAAAAACCACACTAATCAAGAGAGACATGAGACAGAGGCCTTGGAGGTAAATTCCTTTTTATATTGAGGGCTCCTAATCCTCCACTCATTTGAGGATTCTGGTGCTACCACAGCAAAGAGAACCAAGCTGTTTGGATCCAGACCAGTTTTCATTATGGATGGACTGGGAGATGCTGAAAATACTGAGGGTGCCTTTGTAATATTTTCATGCTGAGCACCTTTGCATCAGCTATCCTTTATTCTTCTGTCACAGCTTGTCCTTCTCCTGACAGGACACTCACAGGGACCTCCAAGGAGGGCATCTACAGGGGTGGAGCTGGTCTCCATAAAGAAAATACCTCTATATATCTCTAAATATCACTATGTATTTTTCTCTTATGCTACTGCATTGTATTTGCAGCAAAATCATCTTTGCTTTCTTGCCACTTTAAAAAATATTGCCCCTGGATATTTCCTTCCCCATTCTTGCTCCTTTTATTTCTAAAATGTTCACCAGAATGCACTGTATTTCTTCCTGTGGTCTGGAAAATGGATCAAGGCAATGACACCTACTTAACATAGATTTTTCCTCCCCAAAGCCTCGCAGTGAGATGAAGGAAGTGTCAATTCCTTCTGTGGAGAGCAGCACTGGGACTGACTGCTGGCAGCAGGCAGCTGGGATGCAGACACACAGCCCTGGGAGATGAGCAGAGAGCAGCTCTGCAAACGTTATTCATTCAGCAGAAATGTACATCCTGCTCCTCTGAGAGGAGGGGAGAAACTGCTGTGATCCAGGCAGGATAAAGTGTGCAGGGCTCTGGAGGGTTTCATGCTTCAGGAAGCAGAGGGTCATGAGAAGGAGAGTTTCTGAAGAGAACTCAAAAAGAGAGGGTGACATGGACTGCCTGACAGGAAATATCACCCCAGTGCCACCACTTGGCATCTTGGGCCATGTTCATGCCAGCAGCAGATGTCAGACAGCAATGAGCACTGGCAGCTCTGGGATGGTGAGAAAATGGATGTGGGAGTGTGTGGAAATGCTGAGAACCCAGAGAGATGCAAAGATGCATGGACCATGTTCAAAAACCTCCACCATGTGTTTAAAACCCCTTCCTCCTGGGAAGCCTCTGTTTTGCTCCTCCAAGTGTTTGTTCTCTCTGCTCAGCACCAAGCCCTGTGTGTGCTGCCAAGGGCTGTGCAGAGCTCAGTTATTATGAATGAAATGAGCTGAGAACAGTTGGGTATTTATAGGCTCTGCAAGATGGTGCTCCAAAAAATCTAAAAGCTCTTCAAAGTGCCTTTAGCTCCAGAGCAACACTGACAGTCCCTGCCAGCTTGTGGGGACACTCAGGAAGAAGAGTCATGGCAGGAATGCCGACCATGGAAGTATCCTGAGCTTTGTGCTGGGCATCTTCCAGTTTGCAGAGTGTAAACAAGAAATTAAAACACTAAGATGGAAAAAACACAATGGCATGTCCAAGATTTCTGTGGATATGGATACACAGGATAAATTCTGCATAGTTTTCTGTGGAAGAGCTCACTTCTTCTGTGGAAGAGACAGCAACATGGTGATGATTTTAAGATAATTGAGTTGGATATTGCTTAGATATATTGCCAGATGTTCTAACAGTGGCTTATCACTAATGACACCAGACAGCTTTGAGGAAGCTAAATGTTTCCCAGATATACCAGTGAATCTCTCTCTGTTTCCTAGAGACACACTGTGAAAAGGCAGCAGGACCTGGCAAAACAACCGTTGCTATCACAGAGCTTCTGTAATTCCAAACCAGTTCCGGCTCCTGCAGCCCTGGGGACCAAGGTTCAAGGGTCAGGAGCCTGCCCCTGGCTGAACCTGAGCAGTGTGGAAGGCTCTAGCAAGATAAGATAGTGGATTGCACGTGCTGTGCTGGCTCATGTTCGAGATCCATCCACGTTTTCCAGCTGCTGGTCCCTCCTCCCCAGGATCCACACTCACAGGGCTTGGGCTCCTTCCAACCCAAACCATTCCATGATTCTGTGGCAGCAAGGTCCTTCTTGAGGAGTAATAACACCTTCTAGCTCCACTATGAGATATTTCAGTATTAAAACCCCCCCAAACATAACCAACAGAAGAGGTAGATTCTCATTGTTTTGCTCAGTGTTGAGCACTAGCTGGGCCAACAAAATCCAGAGGGAAATGTGGATGAGAGTTTTCTCAAAGACAGGAAAGAGGGACAATGCACTTAGAGGGGCTCTCTTCAGTCCCCAGCTTCCCCAGCACAGTGAGTGTGGAGTTACAGGGCTGCAGGCAAAGAATCATGGAGAAAAAAATGAGAATATGAGAACTTACTACAGAGGAAAGGTCCATGTTCACCATCCTCCTGTCATCCAGGTCCACTGGCTGGAGGCCTGCGACGTTGAGCTGGACAGAGGAGGTTCTGTAAACAAAGCTCAGCAGCCAGTCCCCCCTGGAAGCAGAGAAGAGTGGGAATTAAATCCTGTTGCCATGTGGAATAAAAGAATTCCAGAACAGTTTGGGTTGGAAGGGACCTTAAAGCTTATCCTGTTCCACCCACTACCGTGGAAAGGGGCATCTTCCACTAGACCAGGCTGCTCCAAGCCCTGTCCAAACCGACCTGGAACATTTCCAATGTGTTACTACTCAGACCAGGAGGGGAGTGGGAGTGCTGGGAAGCACAGAGATGTCCGGACCAAGTCCTGCTGCAGGTCTGTGTGATGTAGCAATCACATCAGGAATCACTTGCTGGATTCAGGGCAGGTTTCTGGGACACAGGGGTGTAAGTCTGAACCAAATCTGATCCATGGTTGTCATCTCTTTACCTGCAGTGAATTTAAAAATCTGAACCTTCTGCTAATTTCTATGTTTGCTTAGGGATTGCACATTGATGTATTTCATCTTTTTCATGTACTGATAGGTTCTCCAGCCCATAAAGCTGTAAAGGTGATGATACCTACAACACTGATGTTGTGACATAAATATTGACTGAAACTCCTGGGAGCGCTCCTGATTTATAGGTACAATAGAAATACATGGCTTCAGTGACAGAACTAGGAAGAGTTTGTTCCCACTCTAAAGCAGTGCCGTAAGTCACTGTGGCAGCTTCAGGGTAGACTGTAGCATGAGGACAGAAGGAAATACAAAACTCCTCTGAGCTGAGCAACAGCATAAAATCTGGGCACTGAAATGCTTCTGCACTCTACAGAGCAGATTAAAGTGGGACACAAGTGGGATTTGTGCTCTGTGATGGTAGCAGGTGAAATGCTCCTGGCACAGGTGCCCATTCCTGCCTACTCCCAAATAATCCATACTAGGAGTTACAAGTCTGTGCAGAGCCCTGCAAAACCTTTACAGCACATCCCACTGCTCAGGTGTGGGTTCTTTCAAAAGCTGAGCCAGTCTAAATGATTTGGGTGAGGTTTCCCACTAGGAATTTGCAACCCTGCCATTGTTAAGTGGAAGGGGACAGCTCTGACAGCTCACAGGGCTCTAACTCACCCTGTCCCCCCAAAGCGAAAGGAGAACAAGGAGTGAAGCTCAACAACTGGGCTCAAATCTGATCTCAGAGGAATTCTGTTCAGTGTAATTCATCTCACCTAAATAGTTACTCCTGAAGTGACAGAACGAGGCCACCCTCTGTACAAGCAAGAGACCAGAGAAATCAGAATCAGGTAAAGCCTTACCACAAAATGTTTGTATAATCTTTCTCTCTCCCTCAATCCTCACAGAAATTCCCCAAATCTCTTAATTCCCTCCTCTAGCTGCCCCACATGTTACCTGAATAACCCTCTAGACACACACACACTGTATTTTATTCCAACAGCACAGGCAGGTTTAGAAACTATAACAAGATCTTTTTTGTGTGTGTTATAGGAAATGGATACATGAAGCTTTTAAATGTGAAATTTCTTTTTGTAGAACACAGAGAGGAGCAACATTTCCTGGGTAAACTCAGTTACATGCAATGATTTCTATCATTTATGGCTTCTTAGAGGAACTCAGCACTCCCAGTGAGGCAGCTTTTCCTTACAGCACAGGAAGAAACACTGCAAGTGGTGTTTACATCCAGTATCCCTAAAAATCCTGGGATCCAAAGAGGACAAAAGCAACACTTTTCAGCCTAGCTGAATTTGATAATTTGTTAGTTAAACCTTGATTGCTTTAAATTAATTTATTTAGTTGTTCTTTCTACGTTCAAACACTCTGTTAGAATCACAGTAACACAATACTTCCCCCACCTTCCACATATGTGTGCATGGAAAACATCAGCAGCATTTTCACCTGTCCTTGACCCCAGGGCTCACAGCTTTAGAAACTGTCTTCACTTGCAGGTTCTTTGCTAATTTTCTTGCCTGGTTATTTCTCAATTTATTTCCCCATGCTCTTAGTCTTCCCCACTTCATTCCTTGGTTTTAATTTCCCCTCATCTAATTGTGCTGGTAAGCAGTGTTCCTGCCACAATTATCTTCCACGACACAGTCATTACGTTTGAAGCTGTCACTTGAATACTTAATAGCTTTTTGAGATTGCATCAGCTGTTTCAGACCTCTGAACCTCCCTCTTCTCACCCAACAGTTCCCAGAACTCTGCACAACACTTGTCTGCTTTTATTCCTAAAATGTTTTTAAATGTGGTTTTAAAAGGCTGGTATTTGTTTTGAAGGCAATCTTTGTATTCTTTCACATCCTTACTAAATTTGCTACAGCTATCCCAGCTATTCTTCCTTTGCAAGTTAAATATCTTGCTCATGTGGAGTATCTTGACCAGAAACCCACTCCAGATATAAAACCCTTCAATTTGCTTGAGCTCCTTCCCTTCCATTGTGATTTTCACATCCTTTCCCCCATAAGCAGCCACAAGTGAACTGCATCTTAAAGCTTTTCTAGATTTTAATTCCCATTCTTTAACTGTTGTATTTATAGTCCTTCACACAAAGCTGAGATTTAAAGGGGCTTCAGAATATATCAGATTACACACACAAGGACACTTTAGGCTGTGAGGGGTAGAGCACTGTCCCTCTGTGAACAGGACCTACATGTACCCGTGGCACAAAGAGCCAAGAGCTGCATCAAACAGCTCTGAGTCCCTCCTGGAGCTGCCATCTCCAGTGGATCTGAGGGACAGGCCTGAGGGGAGAGCCTCTGGCACTGCTGAATCAACGTCCTCACCAGCACTTCCAAAGTGCTTGAAAGAGATAAACACCCCAAACCATTTCCAGGCTAACAAGGCCAGGCACTGAGCACACACTGACCTGCAGAATCCATTGATGATCCTGCCTGACACCACTCTGGTGAGAGCTTTCCAGTGCTTGGCTTCTCCTTCCACTGGAGCTCCCAGCAAGACAACGTCTTCAATGATCCCTTGTGAGTCTGGCAAGGTGAAAGCAGAGCAGTTCAGATTTAGAAGATGGATCAGAAAATATTCTTATATTAAGTATGGTCAGATGTGCACTACAGAAAAATCATCATTTAGGTGGCTTCAATTTGAAAGAGAGAAACCACGGAAAGGAGAATCATAAAAAAAAACTTTACATGCATCTTAAGTATCCACAATTCACTGGAGTTAATAAATGTGAAAAATTGAGATCCTCAGACAGTGCAAAGGACCAAGCTGATGGCACAAAGGAGAAGTAGCCTGGCCTCTGCCCAGAAAGATGCTGTTTGAGCAGCAAACCTCTGGGAAGGCTTGGAAACCCCTGGAAAGGTCTTTCTGCAGACTCACTGATGTGGATTTGCACCGAGCTTTGAAACAGGTGAAAGGGTCTGAGATCCCACAGAGTGAGCAAATGTCATACATGAAGCATGAGGAACCCTTCACACAGCCGATTCTATGAAAAACATGACCTGAACATGCAAGAGGAAATCCCAAATTGTTCATATTGACTTGGAAGTAGCAACAATGGAGGCATTTGCCAATACCCAGTGAAGATCTATCACACTGGTTTGATTTCCTTCTGCTGTAACCTGGATACCCAGGACATGATTTGCTGAACAGCAATGTTGACTTTTGAGCATAATAAATCTTCCTCACTTATCAGAGACCTGCAGCTGGGCAATTTCAGGAGGACAAACTATGGAATGAGAAATACTGGGCAGCTCTGGTACTTTCCTAAACTCCTGAGCAATATATCAGTATCTTTCATAAATCTTTGTAAAGAGAGATGAAACCTCTGGTGCCACAGCAATTAAATGGAAGACTCATGAGCAGAACATTCCAAATCTAAACTCTGCATCTGTGGGAAACCAAGCTCCAGACCCTAGTTAAACTCAACATTTGAGGGAGAGGTGCTGCCTGGGTACTTTTAAAATGTAAATCACTCAGCTTCCTTTCCCTGATATAGCAGTAAAGGATTGGAGCTGCCTGCAGTGCCTGCATCCTTCTCCATGCAAATCCCAGTGCGTGACAGATCCAGATGAACTCTCCTGGAATTATTTCTTACTGCAGAGCAAATTTTGCTCAATCAAAAAGAGCAAAGGGCAGTTCAATTTTGTGAGTGTAATCTGTGAGCAATAAAGCCCTGCTCCCATAATCATGGGCAGTCAGAAGGAAACCCAGAACCTTGCTAATGGGAAGCTCATTCCCACCAAGGTTCTAAATTCCATGTCCATGGTGTGAGCCAACTGCATAAACAAGCAGCTAATTCATCATGATCCTGAATATTTGGGCAAAGTGTTGGAAGCTTTTGTTCCTCCAGTCCTTTGTTGAGCTTACTGCTTGTTCAGAACAAAAAAAAATGTTTAGCCTTGGCTGAAAAATGCACATTTGCTTTGAATGTTGACAGGATAGAAACCTGGGAACAGATCACTGGCCTGCAGAGCAGCTGAGGCTGGAGATAAATGAAATGTATTTCACAGTTTGTAAATATTTTAGATGATGAAGAACAATAAAGTCTGCAAAAGCAGTGAAAAAAAAATTATTCATTAACCATATTTTATGGAGAGTGGCTACTGAATAAGGAGTTTTATAAATAAAAAAATCCAATCAAGTCCAAGCAGGTGAGAACAGAATGAGAATGAGAGGCCAAAATTCAAACCTGATTAAGATAATTTCTCCAGAAAAGGTGTGGAAGATAGAAGCTGTCCCAGAGACCACAACCAATCCTGGGAGCTGGGCTTTGCTGTGCCCTTGGGATGCAACTCTCTGGGAGAGGGAAAGCACCTCAGCACATGAGTCCTGACTGCAGGGCTGGAATTCAGCTCTGGCTGTGTCCAGATGTTGCAGGGTAGAGCTGGCAGCAGTGTTTGCAGCACCAAGCACAGCAGGGATCACATGAGCTGTGATCAGTACCAAACCCCCAGTGTGTGACACCTCACTCCTGTCACACACAGCTGGCCTTCAAGGTTCAGTCTCTGCTGGGAACAGCCATGATCAACTTGCATTAGTTTGCTAATTACTAATTATTTACTAAGAGGCATGGGAATCACGATGAAGAAATCAGAGCAATGCTCTTCCCATGCAGTAACGTGGCTCTGATGGCTCATTTACTCCAGCTTCTGCCATAATGTCATTTTCTGGAAACCTGCTGAGCTCTGGCTCCCCAAGTGATCTGTGATGAAGCATCCAAAGGTTATTCCATGGCTTTGCAGAGAAGCATTTGAACAGAGTCTGAGTTCCTGCCACGGTGTTTCACTGGCCAATCCATCATGAGCTACTTGTCTTCAGAAATGTCACTGCCATCTGGCTCCAGAGCCCTGCACGACAAGGCTGGGTGTTCCTTTCGTGTGAGACATCCAAGTCCAAACCCAAATCAGTCTCAGCTGTCCCAGGTCCCAGCTCTGTTCCTTCTGTGGCTTGCTCTGGAATGTGCCTGTGAGAAAGCCTTGGCAATCTGTGCTAAACATGCTGCTTTTCATCTCACAAACAGCTCAGCTTTCAGAATTCAATTAAGGCACTGAAAAATCAGTGTATAGTGAGAGCTGTTCTGATACATCACCGTGATACTTGGATTTCTCTGGAATGGCAGCCAACCTTCCAGACCCCTAAGGATTTCCTCCCTAAGACATGGGCTCATATCATTCCAGAGCCTGTAGACTGAAATAAAAACCTGGAAATACCTCAGGCTTTGGCATTCTCAGGACACAAAAAGTGTAGATCTAGGGCCAGATTAGGATCTGGGTTCTGGCTTCAGTGTAACTCCACAAGAATTATTCTGGATTTGATTAGATTTATTTTGAGTACAGAATTCCTGTATTTGAGGAATCTTAAATCAGAAGGGAAGTTCTGGCACACAGCTGTCAGTCCTGACCTCCATCCTCACTTGACTCTGTTCCCACCTTCTTGGACTTTACTGGAAATTTTCCTTTATAAAATTCCATAATAATGATTTATTGTGAAGCTAAATGGTTAATGAGTTAAATTTCTATGTGGGGGGAAGGCAGGCTGCACACACTCACTGCTGACTCAACTCCAAGACACAATTTCCATCAACTGATCATAATGATTTTATTCTTTTTTTTTTTCCTAAATTAAAAATAGAAATCTATTAATAAATAGAACCACAATGGGTAATAAATTGGCAGATGGTTTTATACTTGACTTTGGGGGAAAATTACCATGAAAATAGCAGCTGACAGTGGCATTTCAGTGACTTAAATGGAAGGCAGGACTCAGGGAATCAGATAGAAGAGCTGCACAGAGCTCCCAAGAAAGGCAAAGCATCCTCTGCTAGGATCAGGCAGTGCACAGGCAGCTCCAGACTGATCACAATTGTGGATTTTTTCTGTTGGACTAGGGGAATGACAGCAGAATTGAAAAAATTCTTTGCTAGGAGTAAGGAAAATGAAAAGACAAAACAAGTTAGAAGGTGAATGTTACCTTTTTCCCGAGCCATTTCCTGCAGGCAGAAGTAAATGACTCTGGCACCCAGGCTGAAACCAATGAGTGTGACAGGTCTCTGGCCCTGAGAAAGAAGGAGAGGAAAAAATGCCACCAAATGGTGTTTTCTCTGGGAAGAAAAACTGGGCTTGGGGTCCCTGAGAGCCTGAGACACAGAGCACCTGCTTGTGCAGCACCTTGGAAACACTGGAGCAATTTGGTCGCTTTAAAAGGGGCCAGGTCTCAAAGTCATGCCCAGTTCAATATGGAGAATTCTACATATCCAAGTATTTTGTATTGTTTTGTTCTTCAGAAAATCAACTGAAAAAAAATCTAATGATCAGAAGTTACAACAAAGTGCATGTTTCAAACAGAACCAAGACAGATGCTGTCTGTGGTTTGAAATTTCCAAATGAAAACCTTATTAAAGGAAAACAAAATTTTCCTAGAAATGTTTCAATTCACAGAAGAAGAAGCCATAATACAAAAATATTGACCACTTCAGGCTGAGTGACAGCAGCAGCATGTGATGGTTATAAAAAATGATGTGGCTTTAAAGCTTTTATTTTGAGTAGCCTACTAAGATTTTTCTGTAAGATTAAAGGGAGCCTAATCCAAACATCAATGAAAAATGGTCTTTGTAATATCCAGGGAGCAGGTGTGTGACAGACACCCCAGACATCTCATTAACTAGTTTTAGACTCTCCAGCACACTGGAATGTGTTTTCACAACAGCAAATGCTTTACAGGCAGGAACAAATGCCCCATAACAAAAGAAAGTGTTTGTATGAAACAAAATTTATTGACTTTTCTAGGATTGGGTTTTTATGAGAAATCAAGTTTGTTCCTCCTCTGCTGTTCCACCTTGCTGGGACACACAGCTCTGGGACCATGGCTCCCCTACAATCAGCAGTGACTGGTGTGAGACAAACATGGCCACCAAAACCCAGTGCTGGCCCAGAAAATGATGGCAGGCTCTTGGGGGGCAGAAATGTCTTTTTCCAAGCCTTTTCAGAGAGACTTCTGTCATTTCTGTCAGGTACCAGCCCATTCCCCTTCACTGTAGGCAAAGCCATGGCTCACTGAGCATTGGTTGCCCCCCACTTTTCTCTCAGGTTGTTTTGCTGGTGCCTCTTAATGATCAGTAAATATTTTTAACACTTTTCCTTTCCTTTTCACCCATCCTCACCTCCTGCTCTCTGACTTCCACTAGGTGAGCAGGCCTGGCTGTGTTGTGACATTGTTAAACCATGGGTCATTTATGACCTGGATCTCTTCTTCCTCACTCAGAAAAGCTTTAGGTTAAATAGAACAAATCTCAGCAGGATTTCTGTGATCCACTTGGGACTCTTCCTTTTCCCCACTGAGCCAGATATCTGCTGGCCACCTTCATTTGCAGCACTCTCTGAGTTTTTGTTTTATTAAACAAATTTGTCTCCCTAGAAAGACACCATTTAACCAGCATGACTAGAAAACTTCACCTCCCCTGGGTGAAGTTTTCCAGTTCCCTTCCAGGCATTATTCCTGGAAAATGGTGGCCAGTTACCTGCTGTCTGCTGAGCAGGATGTGTGCCAGGTGTTTGCCCACTTCAGCAGAGCGATGCAGACACACTCCCCAGGGGTTGTCAATGACACTGGCCACAGTCAGCAGTGATGCTGGCCAAGTCAAGGCTGTCACAATCCCTGCAAAACACAAAGGTCTCTTAGAAGACTTCAAAATCAAGAGAGTTCACTGAAGTTGAAGGCTAAGCCTAGGAGATTATGTCATTTCTAGCTCTTCTTTCCCAATAGATGTGCTGAGAAATGTTTTGCTGGACTGAAGATAAGAAAGAATCTGATATTCCGGCACAGGGGGGTGAGTGTAACCTGAGTGTGGGGACATTTCTGTGCAGCAGTAAATGTGTAATAGCATGGGGGAATGAACAGTCACAGGTGAAGGAAGGTGTTTCCAGCTGTAACTTTAACAGAATGACTCAATGACAGGGTGGCTCAGCAGTCCAGGAAAGCACAGCTAAATTACAGGTGTAGTAGAGGAGGTTCTCAGGTCACTTCTGCTGGGCAATGCCAGCACTGCCTCCTCCAAAACATTCCCTCTTTAGGAGAGCTCCTTTAACACTGAAACTGCACAAGAGCCACTCAAGCAGATCTTACCTGACAAGACAGTGAATTTCAGGGCTTCTTGAGCCATCATGTTTATAAAACCATTCAGTAGGGAATCCAAGGCATTGCCAAGCTCCATCAAGTACTTGGATTCCCAGGCCAGGCAGTACTGCTCACTCGAGTGCAACATGCTGCTCCATGGGACTGTGAAGCTCCCTGGGAAAGGTTGCAAAGATGGAATTCATGTTTGGAGAGAATACAGTGGCTGATTCCCAGCACGAGGAGCCCAACAGAGGATGAGAACAGAACCTGCAGGACACTAGAATATTCTAGAAATGCAATGACAGCTCAACACTGAAGGGCAGAGCAGAACCATCATATTAATTAATTAAAACCCTTCCCACGCTGCTCCTTCCCAAACAATGCAGGCAGGTTAAGGCAGCTGCTGGGCAAAGTGACACAAGATCCCCACAGTGGTTTGTCTTATCTGGGGACACTTGGCTTGGTAACTAGTGGCAGCTCCAAAATCACAAGGTGGCAAATTCCACAGAACTCCTGTCCTCAGTCCCTCTGATTGAAGGAGTGTGCACACAGACAGACACTGCTGTAAGGAGGAAAATGGATGACAACCCTGGTTTTGCTCTTTAAAACATTCTAGGAGATTGCTAGTTATGGAAGAAGAATGTGTGTCATCTGTAACTCCCTTTTAAGGGCAAACAGACACAAAAAGGCTCCTGGAGGGACACACTTGCCTCTCTAACTGTGCCTGGGAGCCCTCCAGCCCTGAGGATTTGGACCTCTGGCAAGCAGACAAAGAGAAAAGCCAAAGCACAGCACTGCAAAGTGAGAGGTTCCCTGTGACAGCAAACTACAGCCTGGCAAGTGACAGGGTGAGACAGCCTTCTGCATTAATGATATCCAGAGTTAATTATGGTGCTTCTCAATAAACTGGCAGCTGTTGAGGCAGGTTGCTGAGCACATTAGCAGACAGGTGACATATTTTATATGACAAGCTGCACTGGAAAATAAAGCACTACAGACCTTTCAAGGTTTTCCCTGTAAGTCACCTCCGGAGTGCTATGCTTAACAGGATTTACTTGACAGAACTTTTTTTGCCAATAAACCTCATTAGCTGGCAGATAGAGAGAGAGCAAAACCACACTATTTTCTGTTAATTCCTGGAGGATAAACATAAGGTCTCAGAGACACTTTGTGCTGGTGCTGGCAATCATCTCCCAAACAGAACTTTTCTGGCAAAACCATACAACAGTTCCTGACAGAAACAATTGTGCTCTGGCTGCTTCCAGTCCTGCTATCACCACAAACTTAATACCCTCTTTTCTTGTTCTCTGTTTGCCTGGGATTGCAGATTGGGTTGCAAAGTCTTATGGTGAGAATTGATGTGGTTCAGTTACCATGCCAAGGAGATGTGGGGCAGACACGGTGCTTTGTGAGCACAAACACAGCCTGGAGTGGGACACAGCCATGGCTCTTGGAGCTCCTCTCAGCTTCTTCATCATGCTCTTACCATATTTGCCAGTGCACAGCCATCCAGTGATTGCTATGGTGATGTGGAGCTGCTTCCCTTCAGTAAGTGGGAGGAATTCAAACTCTTCTATGGCTCCCACACGTTTCTTCATTTTGTATCCTACACACAGCCAGGAAGAAACACATGGCTCAGAGATGGCACATAAAGGACACCCTCTGCTAACAGGAGGAGTTCATTAAGAAATTAATTGGGTAATCTGGAGAGGGTTTTTTTCCTTTCCCAAACCCTCAGTCAGCCCTTGTATTATTTACAGCTTGCTAAGGAGCCAACATGATCTTTCTGAGCTTGTGTGATCTGAGAGAATCCAGCAGAAGGGTTGTTTCTGCTGGAACAGCTGCTTTCTCCATGGCAGCATCTCTCTAACCCAAAGCAGCAAGTTTTCATTTCCTTCACTAACCACACCAAATATTCTTTCCCTATTTGGCCACCAGGGGCTACACAGGACCTTAATCAGCACTGAGACAAAAAATCTCACGGATTCCACCTCCCTCTGCAAAGACCTCATTGTGGTCATTAACTGTGTCTGCAGCCACGATCCTGTGCCCCAGTGGTGTGGTCAGTCTCTTACCAGTAAGACCAGCTCCTGCTGCTCCAAAAAGGGATGCCATGACAGCAATCCCAGCAGTTGATCCTAAAGCAGCTGCTCCAGCACTCCCGATGATTGTGGCAGCTCCTGCAGCAACCAGAGGGGCAGCCAGGCCTCCTGTCAGACCTGAGGATGCAGCAAAAGATATCACCAAACTATTTTCCCTTAAAAATCCTAGGCAGGCATTTCCCTGTGCTAGGAGAGTGTTGCTACTGCTGCTGGAAGAGCTTTTTGCATGTCCAACAAAGGGGCTTCCTGAGACCCTCCCCAGGCCCTGAATGTCTGCCCAAATTCTTTAACTGACTTCAGAAAAATGAAGAATAATTTCAGAGTCAGAGGAAGACTGTGTGATGATATGGGGTGAGCTGTGCGCTGTTTGCTCAGGATACATTGATCTAATCTCACACTTTTGATTTCAGAGTTGAAGATCTGATCCTTTTATAATGAGAGCAAAGAAGAAGAAAATATTTTTAAGGGTGACAACCTCAGTTTAATACTTCCCCCAGTTAGTGAGGCTACACTGGAACAACTTTTCCAGTGTTCTTTCATGTTTATTTTTGTGGGGCTGAAAATACTTTTCTTGGAGTCAGACCCCTCTCTGTCCCTGGTGCTGTGTCCCCAAAATGCCAAGGGCAGCCTCACCAATCACTGTTCCACCCCCAACAGTTGCTAGACCAATCAGCAGGTATCTCTTCAGCTTTTTCCTTCTTTCCTTCTTTTTTCTTGAGTCTTCTGCAGTTCTGTGGGGGGATTAAAAGTATAAAAACTGAGGGAAAAGCCCAATGGATAACAATGCTGCATCAGAATCTGCTTTTATTCTCCTTGGTGTAACTTCCCTCCCAGGAACAGTAAAATGGAACATGCAGGTGTGGACTGTGACAGCGCACCAAGATTTATGAGCATGGATTTAGAGATTTAAATTGAATGGATTAAATGGACCACAGATTTAAATTGAAACTATTTAATTGCTGACAAAAGCCAACAGATATTACTTACTCAGAAAACCCTTCCTAATAGGGCTGAAGCTTGAAAAAAAAAAGAAACAAAAAGTCAAAAGCATTTCATTAACTATATGCTGCCTAAGAGTCCTAAAAAACCACAAGAAAGCTAAAAAGAAACAGGGAAAAGTGTTAGAAATAAAAGGGAATGGGGTAATTTGTGCTAACAAACAGAGATGTAATTAAACTGTTTTCCAACAGCAATGTTTACTTTGAGCTGCTTTCTAATTGCACATCACAATATAATAATATAATAGGAATTAAAGACAGTCATCAGTGTGCATTTAAGGTGTGTTTTAACAAGCTTATCAGAAAGATGTAAATAAACCTAAAAGGAACCAATACCACTTATTAGCCACTACTTTTGACTCCTCTCCAGTGACTTTGCTTTCTCTCTTGCAAGTACTTCAATTTGAAAGGAAAGTGGGAGAAACAGAGGATACTGAAATAAGTTGTTTCCTTCTAGCCTGTTTACACAGCAGTTAATCCAGGCCTTGAAATGTGACAATTTATCTTGCTTCCAAAGTTGGATATTTTCCCTGTTAATCCTAGCCTAATTTTGGATTTTCATTATCCATATAATTGCTTAATCCTTCCTGGAACCCCCTAAGCACACTGTAATTTTGATTAAGACAATTTTACACGAGTCCCAAACAATATGCAGCTTTGTGAGGCGCAGCAGGAGGAGAATGGAGCTCAGTGGGTGAAATCCCTGAGTCACTGCACTCACTGGCAGAGCTCCCACAGACCTGCACATCATGGAGGCTTTGTGTCCACAGAGACCCTCCAAAAAACCACTGCTCATTACCTTATGCAGCTGCAAACATGGTTTCTGCAGAGAGCAACACCTCTCCAATTTCTATACAACCACAGCCCTATGGGCAAACCAGTGTTTAGATATCACAATCATGGAATCACTGAGGATGGAAAAGATCTTCAGGACCATCAAGCCCAAGATGTTCCCAATCCCCACCTTGTCCCCAGCCCAGAGCACTGAGTGCCATGTCCAGTTGTTCCTTGGACACCTCCAGGGATGGGGACTCCACCACTTCCATGGGAAGCCCCTCCCAATGCCTGACAGCCCTTTCCATGAAGAAATTCCTCCTGATTTAACCTGAACCTCCTCTGGCACAGCTTGAGGCCATTTCCTCTCATCCTTTCAAAATGCTCAACTTTGTGCCTCAGTCACCAGTCTGAATGCTTGGCTTTGGATGAAATTGCTCCTGCAGTTCTTTACATGAGCGCTGCAGGCAGGCTGTTCATACCCAAGGTGGCAATACCCAGCAATTTCTGTTCTACATGAGGTTCACCAGCTTTTACAGTCACTGCACTGTGTATCAGGCTGAGAATAATGACAAGAGAGCTGGAACATCTCTAACCTGGAGTCAGTTGGAATAATGAGCAGTTTATGTGGGGAGAAAGAGAGTGGCAGCTAAATCCTGCCTGCTGATGCAGTAAATAAAAGGAGAAGTTTTGCCTGTCACTGCTTCCCTTCTGGAGCTGCCAGCAGCTGCTTCCTAATGGCTCCTCCATTATCATTATCACTGGATTACCAGACTGCTTTTATCCACTGTCATAATTAACTGCTGCTTCTGGTATTTCTCTACCCCCACTGAGCTCAGTGCAGCTTCTTTCCTGAACCACAAATTATGCTCAGAGAGATTGTTATGGGGAATTTCAGGTCATTTTCCAGTAAGGAAAAGTGGCAGGAGCACACACCAGTGTTGTGATGTTTTCTAGTTTCTTACAGAGTTGTGTACAAAAGAAAGGTTCTCACCTGCAGGTCACAGCACGTTTGGTGCAACTAACCTGGATTTCAGTGATTGGAGCATTATTTTTTAGAGGATTATACATTTAATCTTGTAGGTTCTGGGCCTCAATCCAATATATCCCCTACAACAAAGGCAGGAGCAAAGCCTCCTGTTAACAAATATCAACAGAAATATTGGTGCAGGAGCTGCCAAACTCCTGCTTGGTTATTTCTGTTCCAAAACCTCTTGCTGGTCAAAGCTGGAAGCATCCCAAACACATGATGGTGCTCCCAGCCCCAAATTCTGTGAGGTCAGGATGGTGACAGGCTTATATTTTGCTTCTTTTCCCCACTGACTCCTGACTTCAAACCAAAAAAAGGGTCATGGATTCCCCACAAATCACGGATCCCCCACAAATTCCCAAGCCTTGTTTTAGCACAGCAATAACAATGTGTTCAAACTGCAGTCCTGGGCTTCTCTCACTCCAAGTATTTTTCTTTTTATCCAATAAACATTTACTCCCATGGCTGCAGTTTGGGCAAAGGACAAGAAAGGAATCCCTGGCACTCTCCACAGCAGACACACAGAACCCCACTGGGCTGGCAGCAGGGTTTGAAATCCAGGCTGTTCTTTTGCTGTTATCAGACACAGCCTAAAGGCTCAGCACTGAGCTTGTTTCCACAAACCACAGCAAAACAGCTCCCATTAATCCCAACCCTTGCTCCTGCACACCAAACGTTTAGCAGTCCACGATCTTTGAGATTATTCTGACTTTTCCTTTTTACAGTGGGCTATAAAGTTAAGCATTATTTACATACAGCTGTTACTGGAAGATACCCAACAGAGGCTGGACCCCATGGTAAGATCTGAGCTGAACCATGGCAAGGGTGTCAATTAAAGGCTTTATTAGCATTCCAGATAATCTCATAACACTTTGCTGAGTTGACAGATGAAAATATGTCCCTTGAAAGTCCACTATGGACATGTTTACTGCCTTAAATATTGCTAAACTGTAGCACAATTCTGGCCTGATGAGAGGAATATAAAGCTATTCCTTTATTCTAAATAAAGCATAATAAAAATAAAAAATTATATTCTAATAAAGATACTCCCATATTCTTATATTCTTATTTTATTTCTTATTGATAACAAAAATGAATCCTACATTAGTAACATAGAATTATGAGCCAGGTCTGTACATATCTGAGGATTCAGCCTGCTGCCCTCAGAAATCTCCCTTCAATAGGAGTTACCCAGCTGACTCTTAAAGATGCTTAAAGACAGATCTAGAGACAATGAACAGCTGAGGATCTAATCCTGATTATCTGTAGGAACTTGGTGCTGGAAGAGGCAGTTCTAGCTGAAGGATATTGGGCCAAGAGACAACAAGATCTCTGTGATGTATTTATGCAAAATCTACAGTCTCTGAGAGGCAACTGGAAAGAGGAAAGGAGACAGCACAGTGCAGAACAGCCTCTACCAGTGTGCAAAGCCAGGTCTCAGCCCTAATTTTTAGAATGCTGAACTCTTCTGCTTGTCAGTGCTGGGAGGGCTCTGCAACCCTAATAAAGCCATAAATGATTACAGCAACAGCCTGGTTGGGAACAATCAGAAACTGGACTTAGGCACAAGTAATTACTGCTAAGTTTTTGAGCACTGGCAGCATTTTTTGATCCCATATCAATCCAAATGTTCTTACTCTGACTCTTCCTCTTTTTGCTCCTTCAGGCTCTCAAGCAGAGATTCCTCCAGGACTTCCAGATCTTCCAAGGGAATTCTCAGCAGCCAGTTGACACGGCAGATCAACACCCTGGCTCGAGCATCATAGGATCCTTGAAGAGAGAAAAGCCCAGGAAATCAGTCTGATCAGTCTTATCACACAGTTTAACTCAGGAACAGAGTACTCAAGGAACGTGTCATGGAGCAGCTCCTTTTCTTTCAGGAATATGAGAAGAGACTGATAAATGGAAAATCCTTCTTCCCTGCCAACAGAGCCACCACACCAGGTAATGGCTCTGTGGCAGGAAAAGGATCTCAGATCCTTTGGTCTCCATCCTCTGTAGCAGAGCTGGCAACTTTTCAACAAAGAAATGCTGCAGCAGGGCCACTGCTAACTGGAAATATCAAACATGTCCGTGGGGGCAACTGGGCACAGCCCACCTCGACTGCATCAGTGCAGGATTTTTGGAAAAATGCACGTCCATGCAAAAGCTTTACCTTCTTTGGTGGCACCGAGGCAATCAGGAGTGTAAAGCTACACACCAGCTCCCCCAGCAGTACCATGGACAAATGTTTGCTTTTACACTCCCTGCTGGAGATGCAGGAGTGGACAGTGCACTCACACAACACCAGACAACAGAACTGATTAGTCCTGGTTTTGTAAGCAGGTGTTCTTGAAGAAAAGACATCTTAAATGTAATAGACTTTAAATTATTTGTGCCAACTCCTGCTTTTTAAAGGTGTTACAGCAGCACCTACTGCTTCTTGATGTTTGGCTTTTAAAAATAGTTCCTGGCACATTCTGGGATGAAAAACACAATTGTTTTTCTCAGGGTGGGTGAAGATACCAGCAAGACCCAATAACAAAGAATGTTTATGATACCCACTGCACGTAGATCAAATAGGGCATTGGGCAATCTATTAAGATTGCTCATTTATTACCATAATTACCAAGATACCAAACTAATTCTGTGACCTTTAATGACACTCTTGTTTGTGCTTAGTTGAGAACTGAGGACAGAATTTCTCTTCACTCCTTCCCGAAATGTGGCACGTCCTGCAAGCCCGGCCAGGTGTAATGAGCCCCCTTCTTTTTTTCTTTTCTTTTTTTTCCCCTTTTTTCTGTCTGCTGACACTGCTGGGCTCCTTCTTCACCAGCCTGGTGGGAAGACAGTGAGGCTTGGAAAGATATTCCTCCTAAATTTCAGCTTCACAAAATAAGCGGTTTTTCAATAACTGACTTATCAGTTTTCCATTAAAAATAAAGCAAGAACAAAACTTGTTTTGTTCTGCAGTGCAACAGGCTAATCAGCAACCAGTGAGTTCTTTCTGTGAGAACATGTTAAAACCCAGAGATTTAAAAAATGCAAGTAGTGATAGAATCCAGGCTTCTTTTAGAAATGAACATTCTGTTCAGCAGACAGTCTTTATTTCATTAATTTTATCAGACTAATCCATGTAATGGATTGCAAACCAGAGAATTGTTTTATGTGTAATATAATATATGAGAAAAATCACATTTATTTATAATGGGCTTCACAGGACACTCTGGAATTTATACCCTGAATTACTTTTTTTTCTCTTTTTAGGCAATCAGCAGAAAAGATTTTAGGCTAAGATTTTCATAACAGCTTTGCTGCCTTCCTAAAGGAAGAGGTCACCTGCTTCCCTGGAAACACTGGAGAAAAACCACCCCACTCCACCACCATTTACAGCTGCCTGCCAATGCATGGTGGGTGAAGGTAAGGAGGTGAAGAGCTGTTCAATTTTCAGTGGGTATTATGAACATTCCTAACATAAGAGTTGTTTTTCATGAAGGGTACGCAGGGAAGGAGTGTGCAGCTTTTGCAGAGAGGAAGCTGAGATGAAATAGGATAGGACCTTTTCGAGCACTTTAAAGTATTAGACGTAAACTCAATTACAGTAATTTCACGATTATAAGCTGCATGTTACAATACAGGATGTGATCAAAGGTATCTATTCTGTCACCATCTGTTGAGGGTGGGGCAGTGATCCTGATCTCCGTGGGATACATTCTGCTAATGGGCATCCATTGAAACCAGGCAGGGCATTGTTCTTTATCTTTTCACAACCCATCCTTCCTCCAGCCAGTCATTTTCT
>PYHW01009651.1:118802-158760 GCA_013186435.1 Turdus rufiventris | reverse complement strand
AACTGTTATTCCTAATTCCCATATCTTTGCCTGAAAGCCCCTTGATTTCAAAATTATAATAATTTGGAGGGAGGGAGTTTACATTCTCAATTTCAAAGAGAAGCTCCTGCCTTTCTCAGCAGACACCTGTCCTTCAAACTAAAACAGCAACTTTTCATTCTTTGTCCATATATAAGCCACACCTGATTATAAGCCACACTTCCAGGTTCAGACCAAAATTTTAGTCAAAATGGTGCGGCTTATAATCGCGAAATTACTGTATATTATTTTTACAAAGGACAAATGCTAAGTAAACTTACCATCTTGAAGAGAGAAGGATAAAAGGTCCTAAAGAGGAAAAAAAAATTCAGTTTAAAACTGATGATGTAGATCTGGAGGGATCTCAAAATGGAGGCATAAAACCCATCAGACTGATTGAATTACTGCAGCAGCTCAGTTCATGAGTGGGAAGCAGAAAGTTACAATTCAGTGAGGCAGCACAGAGCAAAACCAGTCCAAAATTCTCTGAAGGCCAGTATAGAGGGCTGGACAGAAGCAGATAATGCTAGGTATATGCTGAGGCATCTCACATTTTTTGTTATTTTGTTCTCTTACACCAGACTTAAAAGTTTGAAGGAACAGAGCTCTAATCCTCCCACTCTAATGCCTCCTGCTCCCTACAGTCATATGTACTCACATATGCAACATCACTAACAGGTTTGAATGTTCCTCTAATGGCCCCTATTTTCTTTGGCATTCTGGGAATTCACAGCTCTAGGCAGTAAGGCTGAACTGGCATGAAGTTCTTTTGGATTAAGTGAGTTTAAAAACTCAGAATTTATGGCCATCTGTCAAGATTGAGGGACTTGACTTCTGTGTTGGCTCTTTACCATAAAAAATGGAAAAACAAATCAATTCAATAGATGGTTTCTACGGATAAATCCATGAAAAAGAGGCCAGTGTTTTTACAACTGTGTTCTCCTCTTTTATTGCCACTGGACAAATTCTAAACTCTTTATGTGACTACATTAAGCACCAGCTCAGTTGAGCTGCTTCCCTCTCCTACACACAAATACAGCACAGCTGAATTTTACAGGGAATCCTTTCACCCCTCTGGGAACACAAAAAATGCAGCCAAAGATGTAGGAGGCTGCCAAAGAGTTTATGATTATTAGTCCTGTAAGCTCCCAAGCACAGTTTGTATCGTAAAAACATCACTAATCTGAGAGTCCTACACGTGAGAAGTACAGAATGCAGAACAAACCATCCTGAACCAAGCAGAGGAGGGACAAACTGCAGACTGCTCCCCAGGCTGGCTGGTGGAATGTGGGAATTAGAGACAGCAGTCCAGAGGGCGGGATGTAACAGGTTTCCCAAAGTTTGACTACTGGGAGTGCCCAGGGATCAGATACATGGGCACCATCACTTCCTCTCTGGGTACATTTCTGGGTGAAGGGTTGGCACAGAGGTGCCAAAGCCCAGTAGAAGGTGCAGGGTTGGAAAAAGCTGACCGAGAATAACATGAAGCTTGTGACTTGGTTGCCACAATTTTCAACGGACTGACTAAGCAGCCTCAGGAAAAGGGTGATGGTTTGTGGACAATAAACTCTCCCTGAGAGAGGCCAGGGAGACAGGACAGTGACTCAGGTCCCGCCCTGTCTGCCCAGGATGACCTGTGGCACCCTGTGAGGCAGCACTGACAGAACCAGAGGGCACAACCTCAAGCTGTGCCAAGGGAGATACAGGTTGGATATCAGGAAAAAGTTTTTCATGGAAAGAATAATAAAGTGCTGGAATGGGCTGCCCAGGAAGGTGGTGGAGTCACCATCCCTGGACATGTTTAAGAAAAGACTGGATGTGGCACTGGTGACATGGTCTAGTTGAGAGGTCAGGTCATGGCTTGACTCATGGATGATCTTGGAGGTCTCTTCCAACCCAGGCATTCTGTGATTCCCTATCAAACCACCCCAAATAATTCTGGCCTGAGCATGCACTCAAGTGCCTTTCAAAAGGTCATGGATGCACGTAGGTAATCAGGTGATAAACTGCAACAACAGTTTTTATGGCATCCGTGCCAGTTAGCACTCTCAAATTTAGGCTGCAGTTTAGGCTGTGCACGTACTACACATCCAGGAGCTGGAATCCAACCAGCAGTGATTACACTAGTTCACAACTGGGTTGTTTTCCTCCCTAAGCAGCAGCTGTTACATTGCAGCCTTATTTTGAAGCCAGTGTTTTGAATCTCCATGAAAACTCTATGACAAGACAACCGCCCATATGACTGAGAAGCCTTACAAAAGAAGGGAATCTTTATTCAGTCTTTACCAGCTTTTTCTGAGTTGATGGAAGTTCAAAACCCATTTCCTTAACAACAGAGAGCCCCAAATCCATATTGCAGTGAATGTGGGAAGGAAACCACTGGAAAATGGGCATTCTATGTATGTTGAGAGCAAAAAACATATTAATAATAAGAATTTTCAATGTTTTATCACCTATCACCACTTCTACACCTCTTTTATTGCGCTGCCTTCCCATACCACACCCACAGCCTGCTATGACTACTGTTTTTAAAGGATTCGGTTTCCACCATCTGCCTGTATTAGTCATCTGCAATGAAAACAAAGATAACAATCCATAATCCTCAGATGTTCATTGAATCAATGATGAGCTCATATCTAATCTCCTGATTTCATGGATCATCCCTTCAGTTCCTTTGAGATGAAGTGCCTTCAAAAACGTAGCATTAGTGCCAGCAAGGCCCTGACACTGAGCACATCAAGCAATAAAAGCAGATACTTAATAAACAGTAAATATTGCGTCAGCAGCAGCTGAATACAAAGGAGAACAAGCACCATAAAGCAAAAGATCAATAATTCATAAAGCTTGGTCCCTTAGCTTATTTCCAGGTAAGAAGGAAAAAGCTGATCTCAGCTTATTGTTGATGTTTCCCGCACATCAGTGTTTTTTTTCTAGACACACCTCTGCTGCCTTGCTCTTCTAAAGTCTTTCATTCTCACTCTCCTCAGACAAAATCAATCACCATCCCCACATGCAGATGACTGTGTAAGGGATTGCTGCTGTCACATTAGATTGATAGTTATTCCTCATCTTTGCTTTCAACTGATCAAAGTTGTCTATGGTTTCTATATTCCAGCCAAATCCAGGGGATTTCCTCTGTTTCCTGTTAGAGCAAAATCCCGTGTGCTCCCACTGATCCAGAGTCACTTCTGTACAAGCACATGGAGTCCTCATGCAGCATAAGCTCAGAGCAAGCACAAACTATATTTCACCCTTAATAAACTCAGCAGCAACGCAGGAAAACCTACCCCAATGTAGAGAATCCATCCTGAGGCAGAGAGAATGAAGGAAATTAGACAGGAAGCACATCAAGGCAGAAAGAATGAGTGGGGATGTATTGAATTTGACGGAACAGCATCCAAAGAGCCACTTTTATTTTAGAAGATCTGCTCTAAATTATTCATTAAGAATAAGATCTCTGTTGCTGTCCTTGTACTATTGTAGGACTTTGAGCACTGGAACATTTGGACCAGGAGCAGATCCTCTGAGGCATTTCATGGACTGACAGGAGACAGAAAAAGGTAGCTGAGGAAACGGGAGCTGTTCATGGTGACCAGAGGAGTTCTGTCTCTCTTATGTCCCCCAACACAGCCGAGTTCTCACATCTGCTGTTCTGCCAGGCCACTGCTCAAGGTGACAGTGTGATAACCCTTAATCAACCAACAGCAAAGCATCGGCTGCACACAAGGTGTCTGGCACAGGGTGGCACAGCACAGGGTGACACTGCCCATGTTTTGTGCAGCACCAGTAGCAGCTCAATGCTCTCTTGTATGGCATGAAATTGGATGAGATCTTCCCCAGCAAAAGAAAATGGTGCCAAAATGCTTCACCTCTTTTATCTTTCCATCAGCTTTTACAGCAGAACATTATGGTGCAGTCCCAGTTTCACTTCCTCGGTAAAAGAAAATAAAGTCACAGTAATTTCCTTCTGGTCAAAGTGTACTCTGGGAAAATGACATTTAGACATTTTGCTCCTTGGACCATGTATGTGGAGGTGCTTTGTGATACTTATATAGCGAAGGGGCTTTTAATCAAGTGAAAATCAGGTCTACTGTGTCCAGGGTGTCACTAAAATCTGTACAACACGTGTATGAATGGAGACCACTGCAGTAACACAATCAAAGTAAAAACTTAGTTCTCTGTTCAGTAGAGTGCAACCAACAAAGACACAACTCAGCAGACAGTGACCATGCTTCACATTCATCATTTCCATGAGGTGTTTATGGATAGACTGCCAGCCCCCACACAGCTGCTTATAAATAAATGCCTGTCAGAAATATTGACCTTATTTCCCCGACTCGACAAACAGCACTTCTGGTGCAAACAGACAGATATGACAAACCTCTTCTGCAAAGCAAACAAGGGTGAGGTGAGCACATGGACTTACCTGGGTAATGAGAAGTGGATTTTCTTTCAAAATTGGATCCTTCAGCAAAATTTCAGTGAAAGTTTCTGTCCCCTCACCTCCTAAGCCATCAGCAAAGGCTGTCATGGCAGGTAAGACAGCATCAGGCAGGTCCAGCCACTTCACAAAGCCCTTGATGAATTCCGTCCTGAAGGAGCTGTAAGGCAACAGAAGCAGTTAAGGCTTCATAAATGGCTATTTCAAGGCTCCATTAACTGGGTATTTTTGGAAGATCTGAGCAGAACTTGGTTTCAAACGTTCACACAAAAATCAAAGCATCAGGAGTCAGCAGAAGGTGAACTGCTAAACAAACTGGCTAAATAAACAAGGAAACAATGTGAGTGGGGCTAGACCTTGCTTCAGAACATGCTTTGATGTCTGCAGTGTTAATGGATGTGTTTTGTACTAAACTGTCAAAGTCTTACGGGTGCGAGAGAGAAAGGTTCTTCCACTCCCCAACTTCAGAAAACCCCGCACAGAGTCTGACACCAGCTTTGATACCCTAAATCCACCTGGCCTGCCCAGCCCTGGCTCCATTTGTACCTTTGCTCATTTTCAGGGAACAGCCAGCCCAGGGAGATCCCACAGAGTGCGGCGTACGCGAACCTGGCGGGTTCAGCCAGCTGCCGGCCCAGCAGCACACACAGCTCCCTCGCCCTGCCATGCTCAGCCTCCTGCTGCTGTTTCACAGCCCAGCCTTTCCACTTCTCTGCAGCCATTTTCACCTGCAAGTTCAAGGAGGAAAAAAGCAGTAGAAAGTAAACAACAGCAAACAGTTGGAAACCAGGAAGTGAGGAGACAAATTGCCCTTGTTTTTACTGCCACACTTGCTACCAGACCTAAGTCAAGTCTGACCAGGTCTAGCTTATCTACTGCCCCCAACACACTGCTGTGACACAGGAACAGCACACAGATGAGCACTTCACCAATTCTCAAACGTTTTGCACAAAATTAGCTGTCAATAAATATTTCAACCTGCAAAAGAAAAGTTCCCTTTGGGATGCGAAAGGACTGGGCTCTATTCACTGCAAAAATAACATGAAAATAAAAGCTCTGCACCTGGTACAGGGACTAGTAAGCTGTTGGGGAAATAATTTTCCTCTCTCATCCTCTGCCCAAATTGCTCCTGTTTGTTTTGCTGACAGCAATAGGGAAGTTGAGTCCAGCTGCAGCCTCAGAGAAGGACTTTGATGTGTCCCGTGGTCATTGCTGTACTTTGCTTGTAATACTCCTCCTCTATACAACCTGCCACTGCCTTTTCCCTAAAACTAAGATCCCTGCACCACATGGACCTTGAGCTGGGCCAAGATATTATTTTTTAGAGTGTAGCTGTGCACACTTCCAAATGAAGGGGCTTTCAGCTGCTGCCCTGATGGTGCCAGCAGCAAACTGAAACCTCAGGCAGAGGTGACAATAGTTTGTTTCAAATGCAACCTGGGTAACAACCTGCTCCAGGGCTCACTTCCATCTCCTGGAATTTCTACTGATTTCTTTAAGATCCAATCAGTTCCTAAGAGGCCCAAATCACCCATTTCATTTTACAGTTCAAATTAAAATGTTTCCTTTCTTCCACATCCTGGCTAAATAGGAATTAGGAGCCCATGACATTACAAGTGATGCAGACACCGTTTATAGATCTTTTTAGAGCCCTAAAAGAAGTGCAGGAGGAGCTGCTATTTTAAAAGAGGTTTATTATCTGCATGCCATCTGTCATGGTCCTCCAGGAAAGGTGTTAGTCCTGCCTACCCACTCAGAAACCCTAACTTCCAAACATTAAACATCCAAACTTCCAGAACAACTTTCCCAGGAATAATCCAATTCTAAAGTTTCGGTAATTTTACAATTATTTGTCATGTCACAACATGGACACATTATGGCAGACAGCACTGATAACACAACCCCCTTCCCTGACAGATTTATTGATTTCTTAACTTGGGCTTATATGAAAAGTGAAGCAGCTAAAAAAAGATCCATGACCAGTACAACTGTTTAACCTGATTTCCTAATAACATAAAATATGGAGCAATCATGGAGCAACACCGTGGTGGCTCTTGGCATGTAATAAATAATTCAGAGTGCTGAGCAGCTAAAATACCCAGAGAAGGTTTCTGGAAGACTTTGCTCTGAAGGTGCTCAGATCCATGTTCTTCCCTTTACACAGGTATCTTTATCCTTATAAACATGTAGGAAAAAATCGGCTTTGGAATTTTAGACATACACTGTAAAAAAGGGACAACATGTGATTTAGTAAAGAAAATTTGGGCCAAGAAGTTTTGCTGCAAATCCAAGATGAGGGAATTTAGAGTTAGAAACATATTCCAAAAGTTACTTATTCCAAAAGTTTTTAAGTCTCATGGCAATCCAATGGAATTCCAATCCCTGCCTCAAACAGTGTGGTTCAGCAATCAACAGCATTGCCATAATCTGAACCGCCCAGAAAATTTTTTATCACTTTTCACACAAAGCTCTTTGTTTTCTTGAGAGATGGTGTATTTTATACAGGAGGTATAAATCCTGTTTGGAAAGCAGAAGAATTCCTTTGCGGATCTAAAGCTGTACACGTGCTCCCTGCAGCTGAAAGAGGAAATACACACAGGGTGGCATTGGTTTGTCCTAAGCTACGACAAAAGCGACATCTCCACAACGCCCCAAAGTTAATGAGGCATCTCATTAACTTCAGAGAAGCGATTTTAAGTAATTATTCAGATGGGGCTGCCCGAAGAGTTCTTGAAGGCACCGTGGGGACAGCACAGCCCGACTGTGGTTACGCATTGCACACAACGCTGTGACTGTGAAAACATTTGGGCAAAAGAGATTTTTTAGGAACGTGCACATGGCTCCAGAGCTGCTGGGAGCACCATGGCCTCCGCTTTTAATCCGTAGATACGAGCTATGAACACGACATTAATTCAGTTCTGTCTCAATGCAAGAACACATAAATGCGATATGGATGGGCCACAGGGAGCAGGGCCCGAGGGGATGGCAACATGGACAAGCCCAAAGCTTAAGTAGCTGGAAAAGTGAGCGTGTTTAACTCAGTTAATCCTAAAGTTTGCACAGCAGCGCCTAAGAAGAGATGTCCTCACAGTGAAGCGAGCAAAGCTGCGGAGAGCGAACAGCACATTGACAAGCGTGAAGGCACCACCTGAGCAGGGGAAGCTGTGAGGGCGGACACCGCCACAGCCGCCCTGCTCGCTTTTACCACGAGTCCTTCAGGACTGAAGTCTCTGCGGCTCCGACACACGCACTTATTGACGGAGAGCGGCGCTTCAGGCCGCGCTCAGGGCAGGAAAGCAGCGGCCGGAGCAGGGCAGCCACCAGAGCAGAGCAGAGCAGAGCAGCGGCCTGAGGGGAGGCTCCCGCCCCACGGGAGGGTCCCGCCCGTTTGCCCCTCAGCCCGCCCAGCCCTTCTACCGGCCCGGCCCCGACGTGCTGCAGCGCGGCTGAGCACCGAGCACCGGGAACCCAGCACCGAGCACCGGGAACCCAGCACCGAGCACCGGGAAGCGAGAAGCGAGCACCGGGAAGCGAGCAGCGACTGCCGCCCCGGCGCCCGCCCCTTCCTGCCCGGGCCGGCCTTGCCGCCGGCACTGCGCCATCGAGCAGCGCTGGGCTGAGGGGATGGAGGCGCTGAGGGCATCAGAACATTCTGAATTGAAAGGGATCCACAGGGATCACGGAGCCCAACTCCTTTAGTGAATGGCCCGTAGAAGGATTAAACCCACGATCTCTTGGTGTTGTCAGCACCATGGTCCAACCAGCCGAGCTGAGCCCGGGATCAGATGAGGGGATGGTGAGAGATGAGGGGATGGTGAGAGATGAGGGGGTGGTGAGGGATGAGGTGATGGTGCCCAGCCCCATTTCTCATTCCCATCCCTCTCTCTCAGGTCACTGTATGTTATTACCCAGTCACTGAAATCAGGAGCTGGCCAGATACAGAAAGCAGGACACAGGACTTAGGAGCTGAAACTTCCTTAACAAAATGACCAGCATGAGTTAAACTTGAGAACAAGCAAACCCTTTACGTTTTGGAATAGGCATATAATCCCATTAGCCTTTTCTCTATGAACTTGATTACCCCTTCAAAGTATTGCATGGTTATTAAGCCTTATCTGGTCAGATGAGAATCTGTTCAAAAGATACCAGGTTCCAGAGCCTCATGACTGCCACCAGCATCTGTGAACTCTGAACCAGCTGCGTGTTAGTGGCTCTTACGCTGAAGAACATTTCACTGGAACTGCTGAAGGAACTTGGGAGGTGCTGCTCCATAACTGTGGATCCATAGGGACTTTTTCAGAGGGCCAGTCTCTCCCTGGAAATCACACTTCTGTATGCTGCCCTTTCCTGGTTTTTTTTTTTTTTTTTTTTGGCTCTGTAGAAAGTAGTATAATAAAACAATTCTTTTGGAAGGGCAGGGTGAAGCATAATAACTGAATTTACTGATCATATTAATTCTGTTTTCATTTCTTCACACCCAAGTGCTGAAAACATACATGGGCTGGCAGGATCCCTTGTGAGTGATCTGTTCAGGCCAATATTAATACATTTGTTACAGACCTTTACAGTACCAGTCACCCACTGGTGTTGGTGAAGGGAACTTGATAAGAATATTGTCTGTGAGCTGAAAAACTTGCCCAGTGTTTCTGAAATTATTTTCAGTGCAGCTAAATATCTGGTCCAGTCTTTCTATTTGGAATAATCTAGTATTTGGGTTTAAAACTACCTACCTTTTTCCCAACTGGAAAGCTTTTTTTCTGGTTGGTTATTAGCAAATGTCATATGTATTCTGTATTAAGTCTGTTGCTGTCCAAAGAGATGAGAAAACCCAAAGGATTTATTTCCCCTGAAGGCTCCCATTCCTGGCAGAAAACAAACCTGTGTTTTCCAAGACTTCAGGAGCACAAGAGCTCCTACCCTCTTAGTCTAACCTGTTTTATTGCTGTGAGACACTCTGTATATTTATATACTGAGCACTGCAGGACATCAGTTTCCATTCTTATCAAACACAAATATTTACCTGATCCAAGGTCTCGTGAGATCCTTGACACTCTTAAACATGTTGTTTAACTAGAGAAATCTATTTTTTGCCTCAGTTTAATTTTAGATGGGTTTCAGGGTATTTTCTTAGCAACTAAGTATTTTTTTTTAATGAATGATCACTCCAACACATTACTGCTTTGTTTTACTCACCAGCTCAGCTCTGCAGACTGCCTAACACACCTTCTCAGCTGCAATTCCTGTCAATAAAGAAACTAGGAATTGTTTTGACATTAATTGTCCACGAGGAATTGAAACAAAAAAGTCAATGAGCAATTAATATTATATAAATTTAATGGAGATATTCCATTTAAAAATATCACACATGGTGTGGCGCAGCAGTTGACGGATTTCTGTTTTCTGTGAGCATCTTCAAGGGCAATGTAAAGAGGGTGAGAAGAGAGGTCCTGCAGGTTGCCAGATAAAGGAATGAAGGTGAGAGGAACTATTTCTGTGCTAAATAATGTGGGGAATTTTAGCCTTGCCCTTTGCATGCCACAGACTCAAGACTGGGACTGTTGGTTTTGCCTCTTCCTCTCCAATTTTGTGTGTAACTTTAAGTGGCATCAACTGACATCCTTTTTCCCAGTCCCTTTCCCATCCCTGCCAGGGTTAAAGTGATAATGTGGGCTAAAACCACTTTCTTCTAAACACCCACTGCCTGATTTAGCAGCCTGTCCCAAGGAAAGCTGTTTGTGTGTTCAGAGAGAGGGAACAGCAACCATGGGGTTTTACAGGATGTCACCTCCCGGGTGTTCCAGATAACATCCTGCAGGAGGGGACACAGACATGAACAAAATGACAAAAGCAAACCAAAACAATTACTAATCGGGGATAAAAATTGTATGGAAAACACATAAATATCAACATATAAGTAGTTCATTTTGCAGTAAGGAGATTTAACAACAATGTGCATTGGCATTGAGCCAGCTCAGCCAACTGTTGAATTTATTCTCTGAGAGATTGCTTTAAGTCCTTAACTCACTGGTGTGCCCAGTCCCTGATCTCTGGGACTTGCAGATTGTTTCAGGCAATGGTAACAATCTGGATCTCCTTGTCACAGCAGGTGGGAGAGTCTTTCTTGCACCTGCAATGGAATTTAGGAGTGCAGCAAAGCATCAGAGACATGAGCAACCCCAAAGTAAGCAGGAGACAAATTACCCATTTCACCCTCCCCGAGTACATAAACGGGAGGATGAGTATGGCGAGGATCACCCCAAGCATCAGGAGCAGCACGAGTCTCTGCACAACCAGGCTGGTGTGTGCTGGGCTGTTTTCCTCTGTGGCTAAAATGTCTTGGCTGCTCCGAGTCCAGCTATTGCCATCCAGCCCCACGGCACAGATGTACACCTCAGAGTTTAAATCAAGGCTCTCCAGACGCTCCAGGATGTCTTCTTTATTCTGGAGCGTGCGGATGAGCCCCCCTGACACGAAGGTGGGTTTTCTGCAAAGAGGGCAGGTGATTATCCAGATGTTCTCCTCTTTCCTGAGGATCAGCTTGAGGCAGACGGCGCAGAAGGTGTGCTGGCAGTCCAGGAGCTTTGGGACTCTGTAGATGCTGTACTTGTTGAAGCAGATCATGCAGTCCATATCCAGAGTGGCTGTGTCTGAGCACTGGTGGTTCAGTTCCAATGTGCTCATTTCAGGAGAGTTTGTGTTTGTTGGCACAGCAAGTGGCCTTAAGTTTGGAGAGTCTTGTTCCAAAACTGCTGGTTCAGAGGCAGCAGGACTGTCTCTCTCTGTTCCTGAAGGTCTCTCCATTTCTTCAGTACACTCTTCAGTGTATCCCACTCTCTTCTTGTGTTTTGAGCTTTGTGTTATGGATCCTGCTCTGCTCATTTCTGCAGCACCTCCCGCCGCGGGTGCAGGACTGTCTGCCTCAGCCTGCAGCGCTCCAGGAGCTGACGATCTGTTTTCCTTGTTTGGCTTGTCAGTGGATTTCTCCATGGAGATAAACCTCAGTGCAGCTTGTCTCCCCTTAGCTGATGGATTTCCCGAGTCTCTGGCTCCTTTTATGTGTTGCTGTATTCCTGCTGTATGCCTGATTGATTAGTGAGAGCCTTAAGCCAGTCATGCTCTTACAATACAATGTTTTTATGACATGGGGACCAGAGTTAATGATTGATTTCTCAGCCAAGACAGTTTACAACAACTGATAACATCAGTGGGCAATTCCTGTCCAGAAGCAGACTCCATGGCATTAGCAGATCACTCTGACAGCCAGACACTACCATTATTATTAAATTAGAACCCTCTGAGTTGAAAGCAATT
This sequence comes from Turdus rufiventris, assembly GCA_013186435.1. NCBI lineage: Eukaryota > Metazoa > Chordata > Aves > Passeriformes > Turdidae > Turdus > Turdus rufiventris. Next base: position 146,990 of record PYHW01009651.1, on the reverse strand, counting down.
TCGTTGTTCTCTAAACGGTGCTTTGCTGGACAGTGACAGGCTTGGGGGAATTACCTGTTTCTAACACTGGTGTGCTGAATGCAGTGCTTTGATTGGAGCATATCACCAGTTTTGAGCTCTCTGGGTAGGAAGTTTGCTCTTGGTTTAGAAAAACTTACTACCCTACAGCACCAAGTGAAGAATGAGACTGAAATTATTAATTTGGCTATTGAATGTCTAATTGTTATTAGCTCTTTTATCCTAGGATAACTCGTTTTTCATCCTAGGATAAGTCTTTTGTCCTGTTTGTTTTGGTCATCAGAGGGTTCCCAGTACTGAAGCATGGCTGAGGCCCACATAGGGTCTCTCAGAGTCCATGACAGAACTCTGGAACCAGTGTCCTAGATAGCGGGACCATCTTCTTTCCTGTGGTGTTCACCAAACAGCCTCATGCATTTGGAAATGCCCTTCCTGAGCGGTTTTGTGAATATTCATCCCATGTGAAAAGAATGCCTGAACAAAATCCCTGTCTCTAATTTCTTTCTGCCTTTTTATTTGAGGAGTAAAATACAGATGGTTTCTCAGCAAGAATCCCATGGAAGGGAGGAATAAAAGAAGGGAAGGATCACTAATCCCAAAACCCCAGATGAGGTCAGTGGCACCAGCAGAAGACACAGAGTACCATGCTGGCAGCCTCAAGTGCACCTGAATGCTCACAGTGCCTGTGCCCCCATGTCCCAGCCCCTCCCTCCCAGAGAGGAGCAGCAGAAAGAAATGAAACAACTGCAGATGAGGAGGGCAAGGAGTTCAGGAAGGCTGTAATCTCACGAATTCACTGGAGGGGGGGATGAGGTGAGAAGAACTTGTTCTTACTTGCTGAGAAATGGAAGTTTGTCGTAAGTAAACTTCATCAAAGTGCCTGAGCACTGCTGTGTTTCTGCTGACGTGGCACGTGGTGGTGCTTGATGGACTTTTGGCTGACCCCAAATTTTAGGAGCCTGAGTATCTCTTAGTTGCAGAAGTTGGTATCAAAGTGCAGGAATGTCTGGAAGTAGGCTGGTGAACTGCAAGACTCATTCATCTTTAAAAAGAGAATTTTCTTTTGCATTTCACATAACTCTGTGTCAGCAGGTTCATGCTATTAAAAAGATCCAGGAAAATAGAAAACGGACTTGCCACTACTACAATAGTTTAGAAGCTTCAAATTTGCTCTCTCAGTTCCCATGTCAAGAATGGAAATGTCTTAACATTTCCTGATTCCTAATTATTAAAACAATACAAAAACACCTTGCAGATGTTGGAAGTTGGAACAGACACCAAGAGAGACAACTATTCTGGTGTTCTACCAGTGAGTGGGGGTGACTTGTCTATGTCTTTTGTATTACATGCTGGAAAAATAGGTTTTTGTTGTCCTCCTCTGACAAAGTTTTCAGCCAAGCCCTGATTCCTGCTCCCCTTTGTCTCTGGTGTCACGAGTGATGCTCCCAGGCTGGCATGTGATGCTCCCTGGCGGGCATGTGCCTTGTGCTTATCTGAACTGCTCACAGCCCGTTAATGCTCCTCAGGCTAATTGCTGCCTCTAATCATTTGCAATCAGTTTGTGTACTCATGCTGTTTTACGGCTTTTAGTGTGTTTGCATAATAAAATGTGTTTCTATAAAATGCTTTGTATGGAATTGTTTATAGCAGGAAATAAATACAAAAGAGCAGTTGTGTTGATCCTAGGAAAATCCTCACGTGCCAGAATCCAAACACCCCAAAAAATACTGGGGTTACTCCTGTGAGCTTCTCCCTGTGCTGAGCTGTGGTTCAGGTTGTCCAGAATCAGGACAAGAGGAACATAAAAACTATATACAACTTCAAAATCACTGTGATGTGAAGCCTCTCCTTGTATTCCTGGGACTGGTGTGTTAGCATTCCTCACAAAACTGTTTGGATGTGCCTTCTGAGCTAGGAATGAGAAATTCATAGACTCCCAGAATCCCAGATTGGTTTGGGCTGGAGAGRACCTTAAAGCTCACCCAGTGCCATGGGCAGGGACACCTCCCACTATYCCAGGTTGCTCCAAGTCCTGTCCAGCCTGGCCTTGGACACAGCTGCTCTGGGCACCCTGTGCCAGGGCCTCCCCACCCTCCCAGGGAACAATTCCTTCCCAACATCCCATCTGTCTCTGCCCTCTGGCAGTGGGAAGCCATTCCCTCTTGTCGTGGCACTCCAGGCCCTTTTCCACAGTCTCTCTCCACCTTTCCTGTCAGCTCCCTTACAAGAAAGGTACTGAAAAGCTGCAGACAGGTCACCCTGGAGCCTTCTTTTCTCCAAATGGAACATTCTCAGCTCTCCCAGCCTTTCCTCATGGGAGAGGTGCTCCATCCCTCCGCTCATCCTGGCCTCCTGTGGACTCGGCCCATGTGCAGCAGTTCTGACAGCATCGGGCAGTTTCTGTCACAAATACCAGCAGAAAAACCCGAGTCGTGGGCACAGCGATGCCCTGGTGGGTGCTGCTGCTGGGTGATTGCTTTAACCGGTTGCTATGGGACAATTGGGAGAACCAAAGAGCAGGAGGATGGCAGGAAATCCTCCCCAAAAGCCCTGCTCCAGACAAATCCCCCATCTTGCTGTGGCCCTTTTCCAGCATCCTGTAACGAGTCTCCCTCAGCGCCAGAAGAAGCAAGACGCGGAGGTTCAGTTTATTACACTCATCCCATGTAATGAATGGCTGCTGTCCCAGCTCCCCGGCCGCCCCAGCGCCGCTCTCAGCCCTGCTCTCCTGGTGCCACCTCGCGGGTGTTCCTCTGCTCACCTCCCTGCTTTCTGCCAGCTCATTTCGTGATGCGGGGCTGAGCAGACACGGGCTGGGGTGGAACATGGTCCTTATACAGAACGGCAGCACAAAGCGCCCACCCGTGAGGCCAGTGCGAGGGCAGCAGGGAAACGCTCCTGGGCAATCAGCAGTGGAGGCCAATTAGCCAGAACCCGCCAGGTTTGGTACAACACTGGCGATTTGTGGCGCTGCTTTCCGCAGCACCCCCAGCCTTCCCTCGCGGACACACCGCCGTCCTTCCCTTCGCCGCTGCCGCTTTTCGCTCCCAGACTCGGTTTTCTCCCTCTCCTCACCTCTCCCCTCATCTCCTCCTCCTCCTCTCGCACCCCCCCGGCGCGCGGGCGGTCACGTGGCCCGCCCGGTCACGTGAGGGCGGTGCGCGGTCACGTGAGGCGGCGGTGTGGCTGTGGCGGCCCCCGGGGATGTCCCGCAAACAGGCGGCCAAGGCCCGGCCCGCCGCCAGGAAGGGCCGCCGGCCCCGCCATCCCCCCGCCGCACCGGGCCCCGCTACGGGCAATGGCGGCGGCCTCGCCGGGCAGCTCCGGGCCCTCGGCCTCAAGCTGCGGGAGGTGCCGGGAGATGGGTGAGCGCCGCGGCGGGTGTTCCCAGCGAAGCCGGGGCCGGCGAGTCCCCGCACATCCAGCCCTGAGGCTGAGGGCTTCCTCCTCCCGGGGTGATGGGGGCCCGTGTCCCGGGAGCTATTCCCCTCATGGTTGAAGTGGGGATGAGGCGATCCCCCTGTACCCGTCAGGGCTCTCTGCGGTTCTGTGGGCCCTGATGGCTCGGCCAGTCCCAGCCCTGGTGCCCAGGGCTTCACTGTCCAGCAGAACTGAGCATAGGAAGGTCCATAAATGTTCTTAAGGAACACTTTCGCCCCCTTCTTTTCTATAAGGTGAAAAGGTAGTAAACGTTTCCTGCTGAGAAGTTGCTCGGTGGGGCATTGCTTTGTCCTTTGTTGCCTTCTGTCCCTTGGCTGGTGTCAGTGTGAGACAGTTTGGCCCAGCAGTTTTACCATGACACGATCACTCAAACGCAGCCGTTCTAGCAGCAGCAGCCACTCAAAGCACAGGGAACGAGCTCTCCTTTTCATTCATATCCTTGCCAAACTGGGCAGAATGAGCAGAGCCCCTTTTCCTATGACCCCATGTTCCTTCTGCTGCCTCACTCACCCACTCCTCATTTCCCTCCCGGCAGTAACTGCTTGTTCCGTGCCCTGGGGGACCAGCTGGAGGGGCACTCCCGGAACCACCTGCGGCACCGGCAGGAGACCGTGGAGTTCATGGTGAGGCAGCGCGGGGACTTCGAGCCCTTCGTGGAGGATGATGTGCCCTTTGACAAACATGGTATGGGCTCATCCTGGGAGGCATCGCTGTGTCATGGGGTGGCAGCTCCTCAGAGCAGCTCCTTACTAACCAGAACTACCTTTAGGGCTCCTCTCTAGTTTTTACAAACAGGGACTTTATATTTATGGCTATTGTGATGCTGTGTGTTTAATCCGCACTGAATTTGTCTTGGAAATTATTTAAATTTAGGAGAAACTTGGAAAGAGAGACCAAAAAGGCAAGGAGTAAAAGTCAGGTGTTTTCAAAAGTAACTTAAGAAAAATTGTCTTGTTTTCCTTGAGTATTGGTGGGTATTTGGCTGTTTTGGTGAGTGGATGATTTCTTTGGGATTCTTTCTCCTTAGCACTCAGTATTTCCTCCTGGGAACTAAGGGGAAGATCCAAAACCAGAGGCAGATACCGCCTTTCATGTGCCAGGTACCATGCAGATGATGCATGAAAGTGGTTTGGTCACTCATTACATGCCACTCCTCTCCTGAGCTAACAGAGCCAGTGGCCTTGCTTAGTCTAAGAGTGTAGTGCCTTTTTTAGAGATTTCTGTAGTCATTTAAATGCATTAACTCGTGTTGCAGCCAAATTCTTGCCTCAGCACTCACTGTTTCACAGATGGGATTTCCCATCCAGAATTTCTTGGGCTCATGTTGAAATCTCACCCCTTGTTATCCCACTGCTGCTTTTGGAAGTATCAGAAATTAGGTTTCAACTCTTACAAATGTTTTTTCCTTTAGTTGCCAATTTGGCCAAACCTGGAACTTTTGCTGGCAATGATGCTATCGTGGCATTTGCAAGGAACAATCAAATGAATGTGGTTATTCATCAGGTCAATGCTCCACTGTGGAAGGTGAGAAACAAAGCTTCTGCATTTTGGCCTGATTTTTTCCTAAGGAATATAAATAGCGTGGATTTATTTAAAAAGAGCAGTAGGTGCAATGATCTGGGCACGGTGCAGAGCTGTGCTTGGTTTTTGAAGAGGGGGAACACTTGAGATTTTGGCTAGGAGAAGAGGGAAGGGAAGGAAAGAAAACTGAGTGCATGAGGGATGGCTTTGTGTTTTACTTGGGTTTTAAGCTATGAGTTTTAGTGCCATGCTCTGTCTCATGAAGATCAGACTGCACTTGAGCTGAGTTTTCTAATAAGAATCCCAAAATGAGTCAGGTTGGAGGGGACCATGCTGGATCATCTGGTCCTGTCACCCTGCTCTTGAGGCCGACCAGCCCTAGCTCCCTCAGCCTTTCTTGGGCAGGGAGATGCTCCAGGCCCTTCCTCATCTCTGCAGCCTTCACTGGCCCTGCTCCAGGAGCTCCCTGTCCTGCTGTGCTGAGGACCCAGGGCTGGACACAGCACCACGGCTGGGCAGAGGGGCAGGGTCACTGCCTGACCTTCTGCCAGTGCTCCTCCCAGTGCACCCCAGAGCCTCTTGGCCCCCAGGACATTCTGCTGGCTCAGGGACAGCTCACTGAGCATGGGACCCACAGGTAATTTGTGCAGAGATGCTCCAGCAGGTCACCTCTGCCTGKGCTGGTACTTGGGGTTGTTCCTCTTTGTTCCTCTCCAGGGCCAGGACCCTTGTTGAACTTCAGGCAGTTCTTCCCTGCCCATCTCTCCAGCCTGGTGAATCCTTCTGAAGGGCTGCACAGCTCCTGGAATTTGAGCTAGGCTTAAGGAAACCTGTACAATAAGATTCAGAAAGATGGAAATGAAGGTAGAGCAGGGCATGCACTGTGTTGGAGTGAAGCTCTCATCAATTCTACATGGGATGTGGAATGCCAAGGTTTCTGACAGATAGAGAAATGAGGTTTCAAAATTTCTTTTAAAACCTTAAAGTGGTGTTTAATCAGCTCCTGGAAAGGACTGTGTGGTTTCCTCTGACAGGGGCACTGAAACACGTAATCCATCAGGTCCCTCGTTTTCTCTTTATTGTTGTTTTTCCATGGCAAGTCCACACTGGAATGCTCAGTCTGTCTGGTCACTGAGCAAGTGAGAACCTGTTTTCAGGTCAGGATTGTTTCTGACCTGTATTTACATACAGAACCAATGAAGTCTATAGATTAAATAGGGCAATAAAGATAAAAAAACAGATGAAAGCTGTCAGTGACGTCTTATATGCATTCAAAACAGCGTCACGTGGATTCCTGAACTCAAGTTTAAACTCTCATTTCTAGGCAGCCATGGGCAGTAGGACAGGTGGGTGAAGTACCTGTGCAGAGGCAGTGACCCTGCAGGGGAGGTCACAGGACTGGTTTTATGTGTTGTTCTTCAGTGCGATAATTTACTGAGATTTTGATGTCCTTGTGAGAACCTTGGTTCTTTAGTCTCCTCTCATCGACCACGTTAGGGTGTCAGTACAGAGTTTGTGATGGGTTCTGTCTTGCCTGAGCAATGTTGTTAGTGAAGGGTTGTCTCAGGCCTTGAGAATGGTGTGAGTTAAGAGAACTGTGAGTACTTGCAACATCATGAAAAGCTCTTTGCAGGTGCAGCATGGGATTTTTTGGTCTTTGAAAACCTTTTAAGTTTTTTGATAGTGACTATAATTCTAAATTATAGAATTGTTAAAGTTGAAAAATACCTTTAAGGTCATGGAGTCTAACTGTAGATTCAAATTACTGAGATTTATAGATTATTTTATTGGGTTTTTTGATAACAGGCTGGCTTTTTTTCCCCTCTGTTTTTAATCTGCAGCTGTCATTTATTTACACAGTTTCAGTGTGTTCATAGAATAAGGGAATCCCAGGTTGGTTGGGGTTGGGAGGGACCTTAAAGCTCACCCAGTGCCCCCCCAGCATGGTCAGGGACACCTCCCACTGTCCCAGGTTGCTCCAAGCCCTGTCCAGCCTCACCTTGGACACTGCCAGGGATCCAGGGGCAGCCACAGTAGCTCTGGGCGCCCTGTGCCAGGGCCTGTCCACCCTCCCAGGGAAGAATTCCTTCCCAATATCCCATCTATCTCTGCCCCCTGGCAGTGGGAAGCCATTCTGTCTTGTCCTGGCACTCCAGGCCCTCATCCACAGTCTCTGCATCTTTCCTGTCAGCTCCTTCAGACACTGGAAGGTCACAATTAGATCACCCTGGAGCCTTCTTTTCTCCAAACTGAACAATCACAATTTTCCCAGCCTTTCCTCATAGAGGAGCTGCTCCATCCCCCTAAATCAATTTGGTGGCCTCCTCTGGGCCCACTCCAGAGTGGAAAGAGGTTTCTCTAATGAGCTAAATTGGCTGATTTTCAAATCTTTCAAGAGCTTTGGGATTTGTTAGATACCTCTTCAAGCTCTGGCAGAGGAGAAATGTTTAAAACAAATCTTACTAAGTTTCAGCAGTTGAATAATTTAATAGGATAGAAAGCAGGAATTAAATATAACCAAGTGTTGAGTTGGAACCTGAAGGTGAGCAAGTGTAAAATGGATGGATGGAGAATTATTTGTTGGAAAACTAAAGGCATTAGTGCAGCACAGACTGCAGCCAGGGCTGAGAGGTGACTTGGTGTGTGGTCTGGGAGCTGAGATAAGGCAATTCACAGACGTAAAAGGGTTGGGAAACTCTGGAGCCCTAAAGCAAGGAGTTCTGCTCCTTTGCTTGCTGACGTCTGCTCCAGGAGGGTTCTTGGCTCTTTGAACTTGGGCTGGCAGGTCAAGCCAAGCTGGTCTGCAAGTGCAGTGGGATTTTCTGCATTCCTGTGTAGCTCTTATCTAACAGTTTGAGACACTGATAATTGGGGTAGGAACTGTAATGCAGATAAAACTGGAGCAGGAATTTTCTGTGGAAACTGCTGTAACTTGATGCTGACCAAGCAACATTTGGTTGTTAACAGAGCTCCTGAATGGAGTTAATTGGCTTTCTCTTAAAAACAAAACACAGCTGCTTGGAACGCTCTTAAGACAGCATCTTGTCCCAGCTGCAGATCAGAATTTACTCTGAGTGACTGTTTCCACTGTTGCTGTCACCTGAATGGTCTCTCTTCCTTCATATTTGAGGGTAAAATTACACGGTACATTCCCTGGAAGCCGTTGCTGAAGCTGATTCTGGGAAGAAGATCAGAAAACTGATAGCTCCTGTGGAAAGTTCAGGAAATAGTTTTGAGCTTTCCACAAAAATATTTTCATTCCACATTTTGTTTGTTCTGATGTAACTGCCCAATATTTTACATCTGGCTTTCAAACCTTCTCCACTTCCTGTTTCAAACCCTCCAGCGACCACGTACTCGCTTCCTCCATGTTGTTTGCAAAAAAATCCTTACTCTGAAAACGCTGGAGTGGATTCCAAATGCTGATGTGCAGTTTGTTTGCTTTGTTGAGATCCGGGGCACAGACAGGAGCGATGCCAGGGAGCTGCACATCGCCTACAGGTACGGGGAGCACTATGACAGCGTCAGGAGGATCAGCGACGACTCGGAAGCTCCGGCCTGCCTGCGCATGGAGGTGGGGATGAGCCAGCTCTGCCTGACAAACACAGCTCAGGAGTGCTGCCAGCTCATTTCCATTCTCATTGGGGATGGAGGGAAGAGTTGGGTCTGTGTGTTAAAGCCCTGAGGTCACTGTAGCTCATGCTGCTGGTTCTCCTGAGAGGGGCTGGGAAGGGGGATTTCATCTTCTGGGCTGGAAATGAATCCGGAGCTGATGCTGTGATGGGGGATGTCTGGAAGCAACCTCATCTAAATGATGTAATCGTGCACTTGAAATTGAAAAACAAAGGGAAGGGAGGAAGGAGCTGGAAATGCAACAGCTGGATGTAGCTGTCCTCTCCGTATCTCCCTTTTTGATGTTGAGGAGTAATTGTGCTGTGCTTGGGGCTCTCTGCACACAGCTGAGGTGTGGTATTGTATTAAAAATACATTTAAAAGCTCATTTATTGTGATTGATGATGTTGTAGTGCACTGGAGGTTGTTCAGCAGGGCAGGAGATGTGGGAAACTCTCAGTGATGGTGGAAGTTACACAGGTTCCAAGACGGTTTGGCATGGGATGCTCCCCAGAAAAGTGTGCTTTGATAATTACTTTTATTAGGATGTCAGACTTTTTTGGATTACATGCTTGTGTGATCTGCTGGGATCTTCTTCTTCAGATGCTTTGCAAGAACAATTCGAATAAGGCAAAGGAAGTGAAGCCACAGAAGGGCAGCTCTGAAGATGAGATTGAGGTGGAGGTGGAAGATGCTGTACAAAAAGTGTGCAGTGCTACTGGATGTTCAGTAAGTATCGAGGAACCTTTCTCTGCTTAATGTTCAAACCTGGAAGTTGTCCTGGGAAAAATTCATCTTGTACAAACGTGAGTACCACAGCCATCAGTCAGGGTGCATATTGTCCTAGAATCAGCCCTTTAAATGCAGGTGAAGTGCCAACTTTTTTGTGGATGCCTAATAATTTTGGAAGGTTTGTCTTGCAGCTCTCATAGAATTTCATTGGAAATAAATTTTGTAGGTTCTGAAATCCTGTGGGGGTATTGAAGATCCCAGATAACTGGATAATTTGTGACTCTTGGCTGCTGGCACTGTGCAGGTACCTAGAATAGAAGGGGCCAAGAGGGAAACTTACACTGAAAACAGCATATTCCTTTTTTCTGATATCTTCAGGAATTTTAGGTTTTCCCCCTCACCCTTTCAGAAATGAAGCACAGAGCAACTGAATGATCATAAAAGCAGCAACCTCCTCTCAGTGGTGCAGGTGTTGTTAAGTGAATGTAGGTCAGAGATTTGAACTTCTTCAGTATTCTCCTTCCCCTTTTGTGGACAGGACATGGATTTGGTAAGCCACATTCTGGAAATGGAGGACTACAATGTGGAATCTGCAATATTTGCCATCTTGCAGATGAAAGAAGGGGAAGGAATAGGTGAGTGCACAGTTTGTCACCTGGAGCTTTGGGTGACCGTGATGCCGGTGTTGGGGACAGCAGCAGGACAGGTGGGGTTTGTGTGTGCTGGAAGATTGTTAGTGAAGGCAGCTTCAGTCCAGCTTCTGAAAAACCCCAGGTCTTCTGGGAAAAGGAATTGTCTGACAGTGCAACTGCTCCTTGGTAGAGATGTCTGAGCAGAACCTGTGCTGTTGGCAGGTACTGAGGAGCAGGAAGAACCCCTGGGCAGGGAGCGGAAATCCTGCAGCAGGACACTGTGGGAAGAGAATGGAACTGGTTCAAGAATCTTTGGAAATCAGAGCTTGCATCAAGGTGAAGCAGAAAACGCCAAGGGACGAGCTGGATCCAAGGAAGAGAACCGAGCTAGCAGAAACTCAAAGGTGTGTGAGGGGTCTGGCAGCAGTGTGAGCACCCTTCAGTGATTGGGGCATGCCTTAGCATTGCTTACTCAGCAGCTCTCTTCTCCATTCAGTTAAAAAGAGCTTCTGCTCCCTGCATTTTGTCACTGCTGCAGCTGTGACTGCTTTGCCACAAACATTCCCTGGTGACATGCAGCGCTCTTCCCAAAACAACTTGGAATAAAGTCCTAATAAATAGTTAGGAATGTGTCCTGGCAGCTGCCTTGGTATTTGCTTGTCTCCTTTATTACTTTTCCCCAGCTGAGCAGAGCATGTGTGGTTTGAACTTTGTGTTCTCATCCTTCCCTTTCAGGTAGCCAAGAAACAAAGGAAGAAGCAGCAGTGGCTGGAGAAGAAGAAGCAACAGGAGGAGAGGCACCGGCAGAAGGTCCTGGCCAGCAAGAGGGACAGTGCAGACACCAGGACAGACACAGACCCAGCCAACCATGTCACCCTAGTAAAGGCCATGGCAGCCCTAAACATATGACTCACAGCTCTGACGAGTAAAGCAAATAAAACTGATGAAGACAGAATTCCCCCAGGAGAATTTCCAGGCACCTATGGTTATCTTAAAATCCATCTCTGCCGGGATTTCCAAGTGGAGGAGAACTTCCTCTTCCTTTGCTTGTGAGGAGGACAATTGCTCATTGATTCTGCATCAACCTGTGGTGAGAAGAGTTGTTTAAACTTAACAGGAAGTAGAGACTATAATCTTGGAGTTAGATGATAAGAACCTTTGCTTCATGCAACGGTGTCAGATTTGTTTTGACATCTCTTGATGGTGCCTGGTTTAGTTTTTTTTTTTTTGTTTTGTTTTTTAAATTTGGTTATGCCTGGAGGAGCTTTATTTTACCTTGCTGTCAGGGAAAGTTTAACATATCTCAGGAATATCTCTGGTGGGTCTTTTTTCTATTTAAATTCAAATAAAATAAGGCAGCAGAGTCCCAGAATCCTTTCCAAAGCAAAGTGTGTCAGCCAGCACTGTCTCAAACATGACATTCCTCTTTTGTTTGCCATGCAGGAATGCAGTGACAAGTTCTAATCTCACCAGGACTGCTGGCATTGCACTGGGCTGGTTCAGAAGTGATGAATACATGGAGAGGGATGGGAATTGCTGCATCCATGCTTGCTGAGGTTTGGGATCAGCTCTTTTAAGATGAGACCTGTAGGAAGAAAAAAAAAAACAAAAACAAAAACAAAACAATAATCCCAGTGGACTCATGAAAACACAGAGCTGATTCTTCTGATCTGGTAAAATGTGACAGGAGCAGGGTTGAAGTTTCTGGTGACTGTTGTTACATGGATACCTGGAATGTCATCCCCTTTGCCCTGTTCCAGAGTTTTTTGGGCTACTCCAAGGCTTTAGTTCAAGCCAGGAGCTGCATTGATGTTATTCTCCAAATGAAATTAGTATAGCCAAAGAACCAAGAGTCTTGGGAAGAAGCTCCCAAGCAGCAATGATCCCTGGAAAACCTTATTTCACTTCATAAATCAAGCCTTTCTCCAGTGTAGGATTTTTTTTTCATCTTAAACTTCATTTTGGTGAGGTCACCAAGTAGGATGTACAACTTGACTCCTGTGATGTTTTCCACTGCAGGACTGTGGATTTGGATCAAGGTGGAAAGACTGTGGGACTCAGCCTTTGATTTATGGCTCACAGTGTTTCAGCTCCACTCAGGTTTTTGGACTTGTAACAAGCACTAAGCTTGAAGAAAGCACATGTGCACTTACACACAGGAGACACCTCATCAGCCAGGGCGGAGGTGAAAGGGATTTTTTAAAAGTAAGGANAAATTCTTTCTTTTTTTTTTTTTTTTTACTGAACTGCCAAGAATTGGGCTGGCACTTGGTGTGCTCTGCTGTTGTTACTTGAAGAATAAAAAGAAAGGAACTCTCCTGGAAGAACTGGTGGTGTAGGAATTCCTTTTTCTCTGAGACAGTTTTACAGCAGTGGGAAGAGAGGTGAGTCACAGTTTAGTGGGGAGAAAGTGCAGGTTCCTTCAGGGGGTGATCAGTTGTGGCAGCAGGTTTGGCAAGGCAGTACAGGTGACTGTGTCACCTGTGTCCTGCCCTGTCCTGTATTTTGGTCTGGAAAGAGAAGAAATTGCAGTTGTGCACTGTGAATAAGAGGTTTGATCTTAAATGAATTGGGTTTTTGTCCTCTGGAGCCAGAGGTGGTGAGAGATTCATTGTTGCCTGAGAGCTGTGAAGGAAATTGTCCTGGAGGCTGAGGAGGGAGCTCAGTCATGTGCAGGATGATAGCGGGGTCTGCAACAGCAGCACAAGCAGCAGAAGGAGAGACTGGCCTGCAGCTCATGGCCTCTGACACATGGAACAAAATCTGGGGCTGAAAAGGCTTTCTTTTCCAAGTGTGATATGATTAAAATAAACTTTTAATGTGCTGGGTTCATAAATCTTGACAAACCAGTCAAATTCCCTTTATCTTGCCAGGGTAGCTTTGTGCCTGCACAGCCATTCCATATCTAAAGATGTTAAAAGTGATTTTGCCTGTTTCATGTTTTTCCCGTTGAAATTTCTACCTTCCCAATGTATATTTTTTTCTTCCTGGGGAATCTTTGTGCAACATTCTTCACAGAACTCAGTTTATGCAGTGAATTTGGTTTGTAAACAGGTCATGGATTTTTCTGGAAGGAGGAAGGGAGATGAGAAATGAGCAGAACAACACCATGATTCATACATGGTGTGTGTTTACTCCTTGGTGGAGCTGAGTGCTCCGTAATCTGCAGGCCAAGGACTGACAATAAGCACTGGACATTCCCTTGGGCTTTGAGGAGGATGACTTTTTGTTTTTAGCTGCTGGCTGACAAATTTGAGGGTGTTTTGGCTGTTGCTGCAGCAGGGTCACTGTGAGCCTCTCAAGGGCAGATACACAGCAGGAGGATGTAGAAAGCCACTTTCCCTGCATCCTATTTCCCACCATCATCTTCTCTGGACTTACTTTCCCCAATCCTGCCCCTGCATGTCAGGAATTCAGTTGAACTGGAAGTTTTAAGCATTTAGGCAGGTTCTGGCTGATCTCCATAAGCACATCTGTGCATGGGAAGGGTTTTCTGCCCGTGCTGCTCTGTGTCTCCTGTCCCTTGTTCCTGTTTAGGAGCTGCCTTCTGGTTTATCTCAAGCTTTGCCACATCACCCATGGTCTCAATGTCTGCAGAGCTTTGGGAACTGCAGGAAGGGAGTCAAATTGGCATGAAGAGCAATCCATAATCCGGTGTGGGATGAAAGGGAGATGGTTTGTGCTGGTGTTGAACTGTGGGGTGGTTCCTTGTAGCTTTGTGGGTGCAGGCACCATCCTTAGAAGGCAGCATGGGCTCTGTCTCAGCTTCTAGAATCCTAATGGGTTGTAGAAAATGAGAAGAAATGAGTGGTTTGGAGTTATAAAAATACCACATTTAGTGTAGGAACATGAGGTAGGGGTGTTGTTGCTTGTAATGAAACACTTAACAGAGTCAGGCATGAGCCCTCAGCACTGAGGTGGAAATCAAATAAATTACCCTTCAAACTCCTTTATTTTAGGCAGATCACATCTCCGGAGGCAGCATTACAGCTGGAGGTGCCTCCTGAGGTCCAAGATACAGCCAGCCCTGGCTTGTTCAAGGTAATTGGGGGTAATTTGGGATCATGTGCAGCTCTGGTGTGGGAGAGGTGACTGCATGGATCTGCAGCCACAGGAGATGTGTGTCTGTGAGAAAGAGCCACCCAAACCTCTGAGACCCCACCACTGAGCTCCCCCCTGCCTTCAGTGAGCATCAGTTACTTAAACACTCATTAGAAATGGTTTAGGCTAGTTTGTGGATTGAGGCTGAGCTCCTGGAGAGAAGCTGGGCTTGGAGCCTGCTTTGGGGTTGGGGTGCAGCAGCCACTTGGTGTTTCTGTGGGCTTTGTTTTTTTTCTTTTTTCCCTCTGGACCTCTTAAGATTTACTGCTTGTCTGCTGAAGTTTTTTTAAGAAAAAAATGTCTGCAGGAAGGAACACTTTCTTCAAAAAATCAGTCCTCAAGCTCCATTCTGTTACCTCCCCCTTTCACCACCGATTCCCAAAACACAACACTGGTCTCAATTTTAAAATATATCTTTATTTGCAGGGTTTACCTCGTTGTTATGAGTTATTTAACCACAGAAGCAGTTTTTCCCTGTGCTAAGGCTCTGGGGAAAGGTGCTGGACACCTTTTTGGTGCCACAGGGAAGGAGAACCCACCCAGTTCCAATGGTTTCTGTTGGTTCCAGCCTGGCAGGTGTGTTCAGCAGGAAGGTGTTTTGCCCTTGCACAAGAAGTTGGGGTAGGCGCTGTAGGATTTGCGGTAGGAGCCGAGGTTCCTCTGGAAGCACTCAGCTGCCCACTTGTCGCACAGACAGGCCCCTCTTTCGCATGAATTCCCAGCTCCTGGAAGAGAATTGGAGGGATGGAGGCAGGTGAAGGGTGTGAGGGTCAGGGGGTATTTTTTGACTGTCCCCACAGCCCATCTGTTGGGTTTGGAGTGTCTCAGGTGTTCTTATATCTGGGGTGTGGAGCTACCTGGCCCTGGAGGGAACATTTACTTCACTTTCTGTCTGATGTGTCTGTGGGTGTTTGCCTGGATCATTGGGATGTGCTTTGCTGCATTATGGTGAAGTTTAGAGCTTGGAGACTTCCCTGAGGAGGGGCCTTGTCCTTCTCAAGAGGCCAAATACCAAGGGTTTGAGATGACCCTCCCATCCTGGATGGGGACCTGGCACAGCCACCCTGATTCCCCCAGAGCAAACTCACTGTTCCATGGACCAAAGCAAATACTTATTTTCCTTATTCCTGGCACTTTTCCTGGATTTTCCACTTCACACTGTGTGGGTTCCAGGCCAGGATGGTCTAAAGGGGATCTTGCAAGTCCAGCTCCCCAGGAGTGTGCTGGCTGTGCCCCCCTGCTCAGAGCTCAGCCCCCACCCCGCTCTCACCGCAGGTTATTTGGTCTCCTTGGAATCCATATTGGTATTTCGTCGTTTTGGGTTTGCAGCCGGCAGAAACCAAGTTCTTGTAACAGCAGTCATGGGTGTGGCAGCACCTGGGGATGAGAGTCAGGGCAGGGGACAGTTGGGACAGTAGGGTGAAACATCAACAACGTGCCTCTTTGCTGTGGCTGCTGAACCACTTCTAAAGCTTTAAGGACAAATAAGAGTTTTCTCATCATTGTTATTTCCACCCCCAGGAGCAGAAACAAGATTCCAGTTGCTGTACCCAGGGAGGTGAGGAGGGCTGGGGGCACCTGCTCTGCCTTCTCCATGTCCCAACATACCAGTCAGTGGCATCCAGGGGCTGTTTGGATCCCCCCAAGCCGCAGTAGCAGCCGTATGCAGCGTAAGCTGCTGATGATTTCCCGGTCTTTGTCTTAATCATTTTTGCAAACTGGAGCAAGTTGCAGCTGGCAAGGGTCAGTCCTAGAACTGGATAAAGGGGGTTAGGAACACCAGGAAAAGCAACCTTCCCTCCCACCTTTCCACAGCAAAAATGAACATTTTACCCTCCCCATGTGTCAATGGACAGGATTTGTCCTGTGGCCTTTCCCAGAGGTACTTACAGAAGAGGAGCAGTGAGAAGAGCTTCATTCTGGCAGCTCTGGGGTTTGGTGAGCCTGAGGTGCCCTTGGTCACACCTTTTATGGCTGTGCACCCTCAGCAAAGCCCCTCCTCCAGAGAGCCCAAAGTGGGCAAATATTGACAATCCTCCCCATACTGGTCCTGCTGCTATGCAGGTGTCCTGGTGCTGCTGGAGACCTTGGCTGTGGGATGTCCTACATGGTGGAGGTCTTGGCAGGAGGTTTTGGATGTGTGGGGCAGCCTGGGGTCGAGTCTGTGCGTGGCTCTGGGTGCATTCCAAGTACTTGCCTGAGTAAAATGGGAGAACTTGAGGGACAGCAGGAACCACTTAGTATAAAGTATCCCTGCCTATCTCAGGGAGTGGAATGAGATTGTCTGAGGAGTCTGTTATTCCATGACCCACTTTCTTCCTGGATGTCTTGGCTAGAAAACACCATTCTGGGTCTTACCTTTTCTATCAACTTACCTGGGCAGGGACTAAATGCAGCCAGTGCAAGGTATCCTCCCCTTCCAACTTGCCAGAGTGGGTGAGATGCAACACTGGGAGTGGAGGAAGAACCCAAGATCTTTCTGGCTGGAGACAGAGCCGAGCAGAGACCATGCTTGGTGGTTTTCTTGACAGTGGGGCTTTCTCAGTGCCCAGATACCCCCTGCCTGTGGGGATGCTCTGTCCCTCTCCCCATGTGTGCTGGGCACTGTGTTTTCCTCTCAAATACCTCATGGCATGAGGTGTGTGGTTCACCTTTATTTAGAATCAAAATAAGGCAAGTGACAGGGAAGAAAAAATGCRGGTGATSTATGATGGAAGGTGGGGGSAAAAGAGGCTGCTTGTGTCATTTGCCTGGGGAGAATTTCTAATTAAACTGGTGGTACTGGACAATGATTTAGCRGATATCTTCTGGTAGAGATTGCAACTGATYTGTGCTGCTTTTTGGGGAATCCCAGCGTGGACAGGCACTGAGGCAGGGGAGGAAATCCCCCCAGGGCTGGTAGGGAAACTGAGGCAGGGAACAAGGATGCAACTTGTGTGGGAATCAGAGAGACACTGAGAAAAGGGAACTCAGCTCAGCTCAGCAAAATCTCTTCCCCCCTCTGGCATGGGCCCTTTGCCTCATCAGCACTCTGGGCTAATTTAAGTAGTCCCATGGGATGATGTTGAGTTAGTTGGCTAAACCAGGATTTGCCATAATTCAGGATTTTCCAAGTCCACAACAGTTTTATCACGAGTGAATAAGGTGAATTCTTGTCCATCAAACTGGCTGAGCTCCACTGAAAGCCTCTCCCACCTCAGCCCCTCCACCTGTGGCTGGTTTGCAGGATCCCATCTCCAAATGGGAAATAAGCTCCCCCCAAGCCAAATGCCTCCTGGGAAGCTGTGGGTTTTGTTTCATAGTATGAAAAGCACAACTCTTGCAACCTAGTTTATTGCAATGCTCTGAGGCAAAAGATCAGCATTTGGAGGATTTGTATGAATGGATTTGTACAGCCGGATGTCCAACCAGGAAAATTCATGGATGGTTAAAATTCACCCAGAATTTACAAAGGGAGAGTGTGATTCAGTTTATCCCAGCCTGCAATCTGTCTGGGATATCCATCCTTTCGGTGAGGATTTGATCCTTGATTTATGCCCTGCAATCATCACTTGCTGGGCAAAGGGCTCCTTCCTCATCTCCCTTTTCTGTGGAAACCTCAGGATTCCACATGGCTGGAGCGGGTGGCAGGGCTTGATTCCTGGCTGACAGCTGGCAGAAGCGTGGCTAATTCAAGGCTATTTCCTGGTGCCATTGATGGGGCAATCCAGGGTGGGAATTCCAGCTGGACATCTGCCCCTGAGGAAACAGTGCTTTGTTGCTGGTTCTGTGGTTTTATTTCATTGCTAAGCCCCTCTAAGGTGGTTTGGAGCACAGAGACCTGCTGGGATCAGCACCCCAAGACACAGAACCTGGAGATGCTGAACTGGGGGGAAGCAGCCACTGCCTGAACTGCCTTTTCTTTAGGAATGTGCTCAGGGCTGCTGCAGAATTGTGCCAAAACATTCTTTTCTGGTGAGAACTCTGTTTTGTTCAGCACTGGGTGTGAGGCAAGCTCCTGGCCATCCTGTCACAGCAGAGATTTAGGGGATCACAGAATAATCCCGAGCTGGGACCCACAAGGACCATGGAAGTCCAAGCCCAGCCCTCCCACGCCATCGTGCCTGCCCCCAGCCCTTCCACTTCTCCATCTGTCAGAAAAACTGGAAATTTTCAGAGCCTGAAGGTTTTCAGGCCTGAGGCAGTTCAGGGGTGAGTTTTGTCACCTCTCAAGTGTCATTTTTGCAGAGTACTTCAACAAGAAACCTGTCTGAGAGGTGAAAGGTGAGGGGTGGTCGCTGGGCTCAGCTGAGTCAGGGCACGCTGGGAACCGAAGCTTTGGGCTCTCTGGTTTTATTTTGGAGCAACAGGAGGGGATTTGCTGTGAAGCAGGAAGCGGAGGGAGCGGACAGGCTGCCAAGGGGGCTGCTCCCCATCCCGCCCCCAGCGGGACGAGCGGCAGCGTCCGCTCCTGCCTTGCTTTGCTGTGCTGGAGCATCACGGCAGCGCTGCTCCCCCTCCTCGTGCCGTGAGCGGAGAGCTGCTGTCCTCGCCTCGAAGCCAAAAGAACCCGAGGAGGGATTCGCCAGGGCTGGGAAGCGCTGCCGGCGCCGTCCCTTCGCGGATCAGCCCGGACATGCTTTTGCCAAGGGAGTTTTTGGTTCAGCACCGCCCGGCTCGTCCCCGGCACCGGGCGCGGCGGCGGAGCTGAGCCCGGCGGAGCTGAGCCCGGCACAGCCACGCTGCCCTCTCGCACCTGCAGGCGCCTCGCTGGCACCATGTGCCCGACCCTGCGGGGACCGACAGCGCACCTGAGCCATCCCCCGAGCACCCCGGGAACGGGCATGGTCTGGGAAGGGCATCCCGAGCACTCACTGCAGGTGGGGATCCCTGCCCGGGGCGCAGAGAGGGGCTGGACGGGTCCCAGGCGGCACCGCCGCGCTGCCAGCTTGGCATAGCAGCAGGCTCGGAGCACGCAGCATCTGCGGGAGGAGGAGAGCCTGGGCTGGCCGGGACTGTGGCACCGGCTGCTGCTGCCCCAGCTGACACAGGCTTTGCGGGTGGGAAGAGCCTCCAGCTCTGCGTCCTCCTGCTCTGGATCACCCAGAAGCTTCTCTGTGCTGCCCGTTCCCACGCCAAGCCTCTGCCTCCCCATGCAAGCTCTGCTCCGCATCCTGGCATCGGGACCGTCCCTCTCCACGGGTGCCATCCCCGCAGCGGGCAGCTGGCACTGGCACCACCCCACTGACCATCCTGCTCCCGGATGGAATTAGGGGTGACCACTGCCTCACTTTGCTTGCTTCCCGAAAACCTGATTCCTTTGCTGCTGCTGCCAAGCACCTGGTCTGCGTTTTGCAAAGCTTCAGAGGGGGCTGCTGGGGTTGTGCAGAGCCCGGGGTAACAGCGTTAGCCCTGTGGGACAGCGTTGCCTGTACCGATCCACTGAAGCCCTCGAGGTGCCCAATCCCGAGTAGCATCCATGGGCAGTCAGGTTTCCTACGGTGCTTCCCTCGAGTCCTGGCGTGAACGTGCGTGGGTGCTTCCCGTGAGCTGTGAACACACCTAGAGTGACCATAAATGTGATTTTTTTTTTTTTTGGTAAGTTATATGCAGAAATGAGACCTGGGGGATTGGGGAGGGAAGGAGAATTTGCTGGGAGTCTCCCTGAGGAATGCACAGGAGCTTGGGGATGAGCCCGACTCCCGTCTGTGGTCGGGGTCGCACTTACTGCAGGCAAACAGCATCGTCAGCACCAGCAGGACCTTCATCTTCCTCTCACCTGGGCCTGGGCGGAGAAACAGGGGACAGGCTCAGCCAGGCAGCGTGGCCAGTTTGGCAGGAGCTGCCGTGAGAAGCTTCCTTTGAAATGGGATCAACCCCCAAAATCTGGAGGGAGAAACTGTGCCCCCTCACATCAGTGTTGCTGAGAGAGCGAGTGGTTTCTGAAGCTGCCCCAGCGCCTGAGCATCCCCCACGTCCTGTCCCACCCCTCCAGCATTTTCCCCCTCCTGTCCTGGGTGGTGTTGGCACCCAGCGCCCCTCTCCCCACGTAGCGCAGCCTCCCAGCCGTGTTTCCATTTGAAGCGATTCCATTTTCCCTCCAGGCCCGGGCCGCTCCCGCTGCCTCCTCCCAACATCCCCCCTCATTTTTCTTTCCGCAGCAGCGGGGTGAGGGGGGGGGGGAGTTGCTTACCAGGGATGTTCCTCGCTGTCAGTCTGTCTGTCTGTCCTCCCGGGGAGAGCCTTCCCTCCGCGTTCAGCCCTCGAGCTCCGACTGCAAGCTCCAAAGTGCCTGGTCTGTCCCAAAGCCGGGGAACGCTACGCCCCTTCCCCCCGGCCAGCCCCCCCTCTCCCCGTGTCTCGAGTGACGCAGGGGCCGAGACCGAGTTCTTGGAAAGTTTTGAGAAGATGTTGATTATTTACGGGGATTTCTCTCCCTGCGCAGCTCTCAAAGGACCGGGGACGTTAAACAAGAACATTGTTTATTTTATTTTATTAAATTACAGCAGCTCTGGTGTGGTCAGCATAGGGATGAAGGGCGATCCCGGCCCCACATCCCAGCTCCCAGCATCAGCACAGTTGCTTGGGGTAGAACTGGTAGTGTTGACTGTAGCTCCCCATGTTTCTCCTCAGGCACAGCGCCAGGCTCCGGTCGCACTGGCAGGACAAGTAGGAGCACCAGGAGCCCTGTCCTGCGGGATGGGGGGACACCAGGGGGTTAGCCCTGGTTTTGGGGGGTGACACCCCCTTCTCCAAGGCCCTACTCACTGCAGGAGAGCCTGCCATAGTGGCAGTCGTAGTGGTAGCTCTCTATCTTGGCATTGCAGTGGTAGTTCAGGAGGTTTTGGTAGCAAATGTCGTGCAGCTGGCAACATCTGTACAGGAGATCGCAGCTTTAGGGGATGAAGTTTTCTCCCCCTCACCCCACAAATTTTTAAATGTTCAAATATTCAAGAACGTGTCGAGGAAGGGGGTTTTAGAGTGCATTCTCACCTGTCTGTGGCATCCTTGGGCTGCCCCTTGCCCCCCAGGCCACAGTAGCAGCCGTAGAAGGCATAATGCAGAAAAGCATTTTTCCCTGTCACCTCTGAGATCATCTTGTGCAGCTGCAAGAGGTTCCCGTGGGCTGGGGACAAGCCTGGAGCGGGGGAAATCAGGGAAATCACACTGATTCCCTGCCCCCAACAGCAGCTCCAGCCCTCAAATTGGCACCAGGGTGGTGATGTCTTAGAAATTATAATGCAATGCAGAGGAAATGTGTTCCCAGCTTGGCACAGGAGAGTTGTTGCATGTCTGGGAGAGCTGGTGATGGGGAGAGGTGAAGAAATCACCAGCCTGGTCCTAATTTCAATGGATGTAACTGCACAGAGAGCCTTGGGACAGAAAGAGGATGCTTACCCCACACAAACAGCATAGAGAGGCCAAGGAGAAAGTTCATCCTTCTGACAGCTCTGGGGGAGGAAACCAAACCATTCTCTGTTATACCAACCGCCTTCTTTCTTTCCTCAACATCCAGGAGCAGAGGTTTTCCCTCTCTCCAGGGACTAGGAGAGATGAGGGGGGTGAGGATGTGCCTGTTGTTTCAGCACAAAGCATCAGGGATGGGAAGCGATGAGGATCAGATGAGGGAGGGGTGGGAAAAAGCAAAATCAGGAGAAATGGAGAAAAACTGGAGGGATGTTCAGCCCTCCAGGGCTGCACCCACTGCTCTTCTTCTGGGCTGGTGTCTCAGGCAGCATCTTCTTCAATCCTGCTTCCCCAGCATGGCTCTTGCTTCCCATGCACTACAGTTTCAGGTGAAAGGAGGAAAAGAAGGAAAAGCAATCCTCCATCCCCACTTACCTTGGGAAAGCCCTTCTGCCTTGCAGTGCTCTGCAGTCACCTGGGCTTGCTTTATATAGTTTGGTCTCATCTGTGTGGGCTCCTTTGACTCAAGTCTTGCTGACTAGGTTTCCCTGCAAAGGAGAAGGTGCCATCCTTCCCCTTTCCACAGAAAGTCAAAAATCCCCAAACAGCCCAGCTCAGTACCCCATGCTTGGAGTGGGTGCTGGGTGGGATGAGGTGGAAAAGCAGCGTCACTTCCAGCCTGAGGAGGAAGCAAACACGTTCTGCCTTGGTCAGAGATGCCCAAGGGCCTTCTCTGCCCTTCCCAGCACCAAGGAGCTGCATCGGGGGTGAAAGAACAGCTCTGGTTCAGGCTGGGCATGGACACAGCAAATTTGGGGCTTTCAAGGAGGTGTCAGGTGGTTCAAGGAGAGTTATCACTTCTTTGGGAGAAATCTATGGGCAACTCTGAAAGCATCTCTAAATGTGCAGTTCCCAAGAGACAGACACTGGATGATTACACCCTCACTCACCATGAGAAAACAGAGAAGCAAAATTAATATTCTGCCGTAAGAAAATGCAACTTCCCTTTACTTCTCTCCTTCTGATTTTTCCACCCCCTCATTATGCCCTTCTGTAGAAACCAGTCATCAACTGCCCTCCTAAATTAGCACTTGCCTAATATAAGTGATTAAGGCTTTGAAATCTTCCTTCCTCTAAGGATGGTTATTCTTTAACCTTTCTTTTCACAAGTCATGGAATCCCAGACTGACTTGGTTTGGGAGGGACGCTAAGGAAGGAAGGTGATGTGTCTGTGTCTCGTGTCTTACATGCTGGAGAAATAGATTTTTATTGTTCTCCACTGACAAAGTTCTCAGCCAAGGCCTGATTCTGGCTCCACTTTGTCTCTGGCGTTACAGGTGATGCCCCCTGGCTGGTATGTGCCTTATCTGAATTGCTCACAGCCCATCAATGCTCCTCAGGCTAATTACTACCTCATTAATAATTTCCAATTAATTTATGTACTCATGGGCCATGCCAGTCAATTTTCCTGGTTTTAGTGTTTGAATAATAAAATGTGTTTCTATAAAATGCTTTGTACAGAATTGTTTATAGCAGGAAATAAATGCAAAAGAGCAGTTGTGTCGTAGTAAAATCCTCACGTGCCAGAATCCAAACACCCCAAAAAATACTGGGGTTACTCCTGTGAGCTTCTCCCTGTGCTGAGCTGTGGTTCAGGTTGTCCAGAATCAGGACAAGAGGAACATAAAAACTATATACAACTTAAAAATCACTGTGATGTGAAACCTCTTCTTGTATTCCTGGGACTGGTTTGTTAGCATTCCTCACAAAACTGTTTGGATGTACCTTCTGAGCTAGGAATGAGAAATTCATAGACTCCCAGAATCCCAGATTGGTTTGGGCTGGAGAGGACCTTAAAGCTCACCCAGTGCCCCCCTGCCATGGGCAGGGACACCTTCTTCTACTATCCCAGGTTGCTCCAAGTCCTGTCCAGCCTGGCCTTGGACACTTCCAGGGATCCAGGGGCAGCCACAGCTGCTCTTCCCCAAACTTCTTGCTCTACATTGGGATAGATGGGTGAATTACAGCCCTGTCTATGGAAATGTTGGTGTGTCAGGCAAACGTGGTTGAGGTATGGGATGCAGAAGTGCTCCCCAAACTTGGCAGTCACCATTGCAGTGCCTCAATCTCAGCAGCCCTTAAAGAAAAAAACCACGGAGAACCAGTTTGCATCCCTTTTATTGTATCTCTTTATTATCTTCACTGGGAAATGAAATCAAGAGAGGAGGAAGGAACGAAAAAGAGGAAACTGGTTTGTCTTTCCAGGAACTGGTGGGTCTCCATCCACGGTGTGTGTGCCCTTCTCACCCTGAGCAGCACAGGGAGCCTCAGGGGCTCTACCTTTTCTGAGCCCCCAACCCAGGCTTTTCTTGCTGGGCAGCCAAAATCTGGAACTCTGTGTGCAGATTCCCCCTCCTCAGCACTGGAGCTTGCTTCCTTGGCATTTGAGCTTGAAGTAGAAGCGGTAGGAATTGTTGTAGGAATGCAGGGTGCTGGCGAAGCACGAGGCCACCGCGGTGTCACACAGGCACGTCTCTCTCTTGCACCAGCTCTGCTCATCACCTGCAAACAGCGGGGGAAACACGGAGCTCTGCAGTGCCTTCCTGGCCGGAGCCACCGGGGGGAAGGGAAAGAGCTGCGTGTCCCGGTGCTCGCCCTCCCCAACCTGCCAGCATCCTCAATGCCCATTTCGTTATCCCAGCGGCCGGGAATGGGGCTGGATTCACCCAGGGGATGCTCTCCTGAGTGCCCTGCTCCGGGGATGGGGTGTCTGGGGGAGCAGGGCTGCTCCCCACTGCTCGGTACTCACTGCAGGTGATGTCCCCATCGCTGGAGGTGAAGCTGTACGGGGTGATCAGGGGGCTGCACCTGCCCTCCCTCAGCCTCCTGTAGCAGCAGTCGTGGGCTTGGCAGCACCTGCGGGGACACCGCGCCAAACCATGGTCCTTGGAGGGCAGGGCAAGGTCCAGCCTCAAATTTAAGGCGATGGAAGAGGAGGCGGCAAGGCAAGATTTGGATGATGAATGGTGCAAACCCGCACCCAGCGCTGGAGGGCAGAGCCTGGGAGGGGATTTCAGGCAGCGGGGCTGGGAATGGCGATGCCATTGTGGGTACTCACCGGTCGGTGGCATCCACGGGAGTCCCGGAGCCGCCGATGCCGCAGAAACAGCCGTACCAGCTGTAGGACAGCAGCGCGCTCCTGCCCGTGGCCGCCCGGATCATCCGCTCCAGCTCCAGGACGCTGCTGCCGGCCGGGAGCAGCCCTGGGGAACACGGGCTGGGATCGTGCTGGAGCAGGGCAGGGAGCCCGGGGACATTCCCTGCTCCTTGCTCCAGGCACGGGTGTTAAATCGGTCTGGCATTGCTGCAAACTTGCACTTTCTGGGTTTGAACCTCAAGAAGCTTTACCTCCCTCCTCCAGAATTATGGAATAATAGAATCATAATGGTTTGGGAGGAAGAAATTTCAAAGCCTGTCTTGTTCCACCTCTTGCTGTGGGCAGGGACACTTTCCACTGTCCCAGGTTGCTCCAAGACCCATCCAACCTGGTCTTGAACAGTTCTAGGATTGGGGCAGCCACAACTCCTCTGGGCACCCTGTGCCAGGGCCATCCTCTCAGGGAGATTGGCTTTTACAGCCTCTGGGTTTGGTCTGGCACAAGATATTTTGCCCTCTGGACTGGCTCTGCAGTGCTGCTAGATGCAATCCCCCATTACCAGGATCAGCCATGGGCTTGGCACAGGCAGGAAATGACAACAGGGCTCCCAAAATAAATGTGGATCTCAGCATCCCAAAGCCTCCCCATCACCAAGCCCTCCAGGACTGCAGCAGTTCTACACGAAGCACTAGAGAGAAATGCTAGATTGAAACAAAAACCTGAATTATGCACAAAGACTCAGGGTTTGTAGGTGGATGCCGGGGACAGCAGGGCACTTACCACAAGCCAGGAGCACGGCAAGGAGGAGATTCCTCATCCTGGGGCTGCCCTGGAGAGAGAACAACAACAAGAAGCATGGGTGATGATCCAGGGGCAGGACAGAAGCTTCTCCAGTGCCCACACCAGGCCCATGGAGCCAGTTGGGTGCCCTTCAGGTGACACTGGTGTCACTGTGGGTGCACAGTGTAAGGCATCACCCAGGGAATCCCCACGGCTCTGTAGCCCAGTTTTTGGGATGTGGTGGCTTGGCCTGCCTGGGGCTGCTGGAGCAGCTCAGGACCTGCAGCCTTCCCCCCATGCCCTGAGGTGCCTGATGAGCACCAGGGCAGTGAAATCCCCTCTCCTTACCCCGCCCGGACCTGCAGCTCCGACGCTGCCGGCTCGGCGGGGTGGGTTTATATCTCTGCGAGGCCCACCCCCTCCTCTATCTGTGCTGATGGTGACAATCGTCCTAAGCCAGGCTTGCCTGGAACAGGGAGCTGATTCCCATCCTTCTCTTCCCCAAAAAACATGAGTTTTCCCACAGCGGTGAGCACCAATGCTTCCTCCATCATCTTGCTCATCATGGGCACGAGGCCATCTCCATCCCTACATGAGGCATTGGCCATGGTTTGTTTTTTTTTAAATCCATGGGACTTGGTGGCTGGAGAAATGGAATAAAGGTGATTTTACACCTAGGATGGCACCTCAGAGGCTGTTGAATCCTTTTTCCAGGCGTAGAGGCAGCACTTTGGGCTCAGTGTTTCCTCAGTTTTGCCCCCTGAAACCTCAAAGATGGTTTTCCTCAGCTCCTTCCATGCAACTTCTCCCCCAAATCCATGACTGCAGCTAAACCCAGCTGTGCCAAATTGCAAGGGAGAGCAGCAAACACCAGGATTGCAATTCCTGGGTCTGCAGTTTTCCTGTCCTGCCCTCAGGTTTTCCTGTCTGCCCAGGAGGGAAGGGGTCTGTGAAATTAAACCAGCAGCAGCAAAGGCTGGAAAAGCCATGAAAACCCGAATTGGAATGCTTTGGAAATACAGTTTATTTAATTACTGTAACCAAAAGATGATACAGAAACACAGAGGAGACAGAAAACCAGAGGAGATAAGGAACAAAAACTGCTGTTTTCCCTTGAAACCCTGGGGCCGAGAGCAAACACGTGCACAAATGCAGGTATCGAGTGATAAGCAGGGCCCCACCCTCAGGGATTAACCACGCTCCTAGGGAGGGGAAATTGGGGTTGGGAATTCTAAAGAAATGACTGACTGGTCTGGAATCAAGAAGATAAACTTTTGTTGAAATTCCCAGGAGCCACCAAAGCTGATATTGGAAGAGATTTCACCTCTCAGCTGCCCTCCAGGGTGGCAGAGCTGTCTGTCCCAGGGATTTCCTTCCCCTAACCTTTAATTTGCTGCTGCAATAATTTCCTGTGAAATAAAACCCATCCAAGCCTGTTAAGGATGGGGAGGGACATCTCACCTGCCTCCCCACTTGCCATATGCACAAGAAACCACTCCAAAATACCACAGTGACAATCCCAACCCTGCTTTCCCCACCTGTTTTAAAACCAGGGCATCCCTAATAATAAATTAATCAATCCCTTCCCACCTCCTCCACAAAATACTTCAGTTGCAGAAGCTTTTCCCCACTGTGGTAGTTTTTGTCTGTGCTGCTCCTGCTTTGGCATTGCAGGCCTTTGGATATGGAGAGAAAATCTGAGATTTTGCTGTAGAGTTTGGGAAATCTGTGTGAAAAGCATTGTCCATAGACATAAATGGAGATCAGAGGGCTCAGATAATGTGGATTTGGGATCCACACGTGTTTTTAACCAAATCCCCTCATTTTAAGCCCTCCCTCTCTGTGGAGGATCACTCAGGGCAGTGGCCATATGAAGCTAAACCCTGTCTTTAACTAACCCACAAACTCGAGCTTAAAAACCACCCATGGAAGTTATTATGCCATTGGAAATGTGGAACTTGTCAGCCTTCCTATGGAGCAAGGAGAGCTGGGTATCAGCCACCCATCTGTTTGCTCAGGACCTTACTGAAGTGTAAATACCCCGTGTGCTTTGATCTGCAACATTGCTAAACATCCTGGGCTGGGATGAGCTGATAGGAAACTATTCCCCTACTTATTTTATTTCTTTTTAGTGCGCAGGTTCGCCTTGATCCTCCCACCTCACAGGGTGGAGACCTCAAGTTTATGGTGCAAATTTATTGCTTGTTTCTTGCTGCCTTCGATGGGCATCTGTTAGTGGGAGCAGCAGCTGCTTAAGCAGGAGGGGGTTTAGAAAGGGATTAACAGGAAGAGATGGAAAAGGTTGGTGTTATGTGAAGTGTTCCCAGAAGGAAAACTGACTCAGGGATCATTTGTAGCCCAGGGGATCAGGAGGACTCACCCTCCCTCACAGCCGCAACTTTCCCGGCACAAAGAAACTCCCTCGAAACAGTTGGTTTAGGTCTCTGTGTGTTAAGTGTAATTTTAAAAAGGTGTTTTCATCACAATTGATGAGTTTGGGGTTTATTTGTCTGGTTTGATTCGGTGGTCACTGAATAATGTCACAGGGAGGTTAAACCCTGTCTTGTGTTCCCATCCTGCTGCCTTTGCTCAGGACGGGCTCTAACATCTTGGTTTTAAAGTGTAAGGGCTAAATCCCAAAGATTTGGTATTTAAGCAGGGTGACACCACCGTGGTTTTGCTTTGGGTGAGTTGGAGGAATGGGAATTCCTGCAGAAGGACTGGGGTACCACGGTCACCCATGGGTGGAGTTTGTGAGAGGCCCCTGAGCCACCCCCTGCTCCCCCCACTCATTCGTGTCTGGCAGGA
>PYHW01009651.1:100378-117777 GCA_013186435.1 Turdus rufiventris | reverse complement strand
CGCGCCCGGAAGTGCCGCGGTCGCCACGGCAACGGCGCCGTGCGGCGGGAGCGGGGCAGGTGAGGGACGGCGGGGCCGGGATCGGCACCGGCACCGGGGCAAGGATCGGGACCGGGGGAGGGACCGGGATCTGGCTCTGGGCCGTGCTGGAGAGCCGAGCTCTGCCAGCGGGGCCGCGCTCCTGCTGTGGGGCCCGGCCGTGGGCTCAGACCCAGGCCCAGCTGTGGCACTGAGGGCTCTGCCGGGGGCTGTGCCAGCCCTCACCAGGACAAGGGGCAGTGGGCAGGGACTGATGCCCAGGAAATTCCACCTGAACATGAGGAACGCCTGGGATACAATTGCCTATAGAGGGTGCGGAGTGCCCCTCCCTGGGGATATTCCAGACTCATCCGCACACAAGCCGGTGCCCCGTGCTCTGGGCTGGCAGCTGGAGCAGGGAGGTGGCACCAGACGAGCTGCCATTGTCCCTTCCAGCCTGAGCCAGCCCACCCTCCCAGGCCTTGGGGTCACCGTTCCGGGGGCACCTGATGGGCACAGCCCTGGCTGTGATTGCCCATCCCACCCCTCACCAGACCCCTGTTTTCAGCCTGTCCCCTCTAACATACACCGTGCTGGGGCAGCACAGACGCTGCCGGAGGGTCCCACCAGGGCTTCTGCCGCTTGTTGCTTGGGGGTTTATTCTTGGAAGTGGCAGCGTTACTGGGGGTATTCGTAAGTGCTCCCGTGCGCTTGGAGTTGTGCCTCAGGGCGTTGTTGCCTTGGAGTTTATTTGTTAGCGGCAGCAAGGGGAAGGCACAGCCCCTGTCCCTCCCACGGGCTGGGATGAGTCAGCTGGCGAGTGTCCCTGTCCCCCTCGCAGGAGGCTCGGGAGGGACAGGCCGGTCAACTGGGGCTGGGCAGGGTGTGCTGGGACTGTGCCTTGGCCATGCTGAGCTGGAGGAGAAATGAAATGTTAAATAACAAACACATCTCTGGCAAAGCGCCACAGGGGCTGTTCTCTGTTTGGTTTAGAATAGAATCCCAGAAGGGTTTGGGTTGGAAGGAAACTTAAAAACCATCTTGTTCCACCCCTGCAATGGTCAGGGACACCTTCCACTATCCCAGGCTGCTCCCAGCCCCATCCAGCCTGGCCTTGGACATTTCCAGGGATCCAGGGGCAGCCACAGCTTCTCTGGGTACCCTGTGCCAGAGTGTCCCCACCCTCACAGAGAACAATTTAATCCCAAGCTCCTGTCTAACACTGCCCTCTGTCAGCGGGAAGCCATCCCTCCCTTGTCCTGGTACTCCAGGCCCTTGAAAAGAGCCTCTCTCCATTGTCCTGTCAGCTCCTTTCGGGTACTGGATGGCAACAATGAGGTCACCCTGGGGCCTCCTCTCCAGGCTGAACAACCCCAATTCTCTCAGCCTTCCCAGCAGAGCTGCTCCCTCCCTCTGAGCATCCTGGTGCCTCCTCTGGACTTGCTCCAACAGCTCCAGGTCCTTTCCTTGCTGGGGACCCCAGAGCTGGAGGAAGATCTGCAGGTCGTTCTTCCTGCCCCCAGGTGTGCTGGGATTGCCCCAGCCCAGGGGTAAGGTTTTGCCCTTGGCTTTGCTGAACTCCAGGAGGTTTGCATTGACCCACACTGGCTGGGGTGACAAACAGCAGCTGAATGTGACCGTGTCATTTCTGGAGAATGCCAAGCAATCCAGGGTGACCTTTTATTGCCCCCTTGGTAAAAGCTGCCACAAAACCCACAGGAACAGAAGAGGACCTTCCCTGTGGCACTTCTCCAAAATGCTGCTGTGAGGTTGTGACCCAGTAGCTGGGCTGTCTGTCCTGCATAGCTGAGAGCTCCGAGCGCAGCTTCCTTTGTGGAACACGCAGCAGAATGTGACTTCCTCCTCAGGGGAGGTTATATCACAGAATCATGGAATATCCTGAGCTGGGAGGAACCCACAGGGATCATCCAGTCCCACTCCTGGCTCTGCACAGACACCCCAAAAATCCCCCCTGTGCTTGAGAGCGTTTTCCAAACGCAGCCTCGGGGCTGTGCCCATTCCCTGGGGAGCCTGGGCAGTGCTAGCACCCTCTGGGGAAAGAACCTTTCCCAAAATCCAGCCTAAACCTCCCTGACAGAGCTCCAGCCATTCCCTCAGGTAAATCATTCTCTTTTAAGCAGCTTTTGGTCACTGGAGAGTCAGAACAGCTTTCTGTGTATTGAATCAGGGGTTTTCAACTCAGTGGTCTTGAGATACCTTTAAAATACGAAGTGTAGTCAGTCTTATCCCAAAATCCACAATGGGAACTGAATCTGCCACTGCAGGAACAGTGAAAAGAGCAGAGCTGTGCTCTGAGCTTCACTCATCTCCCACTAGCCCTGAGTTTGCAGCTTCAGAAGAAAGAAATTGTTCTTTCCATCAAAAACTTACGTTCAGTGGTGAAGGGCACAACTCCCCAAAGCTCTGGGTCAACTTTACACAATTCCTGCCAAAGCCAGTCCCTACAAATAACACACATCCCACCCTCTGTGACTCAGCCCTTACTGCAGCACAGGGAATGCAGTGATACCCCAGATTTATTCTATTATTACTTGACAGCACAGCGTGGGAGTCTCAAGGAGGTTGAGCTCTCCTGGCCAGCTCCTGTAACTTTTCCCTCTGCTCCCAGCCCGCAGGTTCAATGGCCACAGTGGCTTTTCGGGACTCAGCACCAGCTCAGCTGCGCTTCCCTCCGGGCACAGCCACTGTGCTGTGGGCCAGCACCGTCACCATGAACGTCTCCAGGCCCAAATCTGCCAAGGGACAGAGGCCAAGCTTGAGCCACCGTCAGAGCATGGAAGCCTGTCTGTGCCATGTGCCACCCTCCCCGCTGGCAGCCTCTCCTCGGGAGTTAGTGAACAGCCGGAGAGCAGCACTCACAAAACCGCTGTTCCCACCTGCCCAGGTGTCTCGTGAGAAAATCTCAAAGCTCCTGCAGGAAGTGCCTTTGAAGACCTCCTCCTCCCTGAACAAGTACCGGGTGCTCCCCTCCATCATCCGCAAGGGCGCGGGGAGCGACGCCGGGGGAGCGTTGGCTGAACGGACCGACCGGCTGCAGGTGAGCGACGGGCAGGAGGATGCTCCAGAAGCCATCAAGGCTGTTTCTGGAGGACAGAGATGTGCCAGCACATTGTCAGGAAGTGACATTGGCACTGAAGAGAGCTCACACGGGCACTGTGCCCCCGGGCAGTGGGGAAGGCAGGAGAGGCAGGAGAGCTCTCGGGTGCGCCCTGTGAGCCCTGAAGGGCCGCACGTGCTGCTCGCTGTCCGGTCTCCCTCTGGGCAGAGGTTTGAGCACCACTTCAGGCCCTCTGACAGTCTCCAGACGGTTCTTGCCGTGGCGGGACAGAAACTATTGGCCAACTTCCAACACTGCAGGGTTGAAACCATGGAGATTCCCCGGAGGAGCTTCTCTGACCTTAGCAAGTCCCTTCAGGAGTGTGGGATCCTGCCCAGGACTGTGCTGTGCATCCGAAGGGAAGAGCAGCACCATGCAGCAGATCTTTAGCACACAGGGGTGCTGTGGGTCTTTCTGCTCAGTGGGGTGCATTGCTTCTTCCAAAAAATGGAGTCTGATGCTTCCTGTACCTACTTGATCTTCCATGTCCCACGAAATCCCCATGAAGCAGAGTTATGAATATGGAATAGTGTTGGAAATAGTATTTCAGATGCATAAACCTGATTCATATAGAGCAGCTCATGTCACCT
The DNA here is from genome assembly GCA_013186435.1 of Turdus rufiventris. Lineage (NCBI taxonomy): Eukaryota > Metazoa > Chordata > Aves > Passeriformes > Turdidae > Turdus > Turdus rufiventris. The sequence continues at coordinate 114,051 of PYHW01009651.1, read as the reverse complement.
GTGCCATCACAAATTTCTGCCTCAGCACCACCAATCTTCAGTCTTTCTGCTTTGTTGAAGTTGCTGATGTTTGAAAGCTCAGGTTTCCAAGATCTCTCCCCTTGTCCTTTTCTATGTTTTGGGAAGGTACCACTTCTCTGAATGCAGTAGCACCATTTAGAAAAGTAGAAACAGAACTGGTTAAGCTGCAGGACCACCTTCAGTAGCTTATCATTATCCTGAACATCTTCTCAAGAGACTGAAAAGGAGATCAAACCCCAAAACCATCTGGAAATAACAGTAATAACACATTAATGAATTACTGTGAAGTATTAAATTGCAAGACTGATTGTAAAATCCCTGTGAGGGTTCAGGTGTTTCTGGGTAACCTCAGTCCAGCTCTTAACTGTGACTAAATCATCTTTTTAAAAACAGATGATTATTATTTTGGCTGTCTTTGGGAGCAGCAGGATTTTCTCCTTAGTCTTCCTTCTCTTATTCAGCTCACGTGATCCATAGGTAAGAAGAGATGGATAGTTAAGAAGGGATGTTAGACATAATTCAATTTAATCCCTCTACACTGAAGTGAGTTAGTCAAAGAAGCAAATACTGCTTTGGCAATTTTAAAAAAAGGTATTAATGGGATTTGACTGGGAACCGGCTCAAGGAGTAAGCCATCTTTTACTAAACCACCATTAAAAAGCTGGTTGAGTGCCTTGCAGGTAAAAACAATGTGCTTTGTGCTAAAAAAAGAGAATTATCTTCTAGATTCTAATGGAATTTCAAAGGCAGTAATTTTGAATCTCCTTTAGAAATGGACCACATGCCACACAGATGAGTGAGTTTAAATGTTTTGAGGCAAACCCAACTTATTTTGAAGCTCAGTGTACAACTCAGCACAGGAGCACGAACACAAGAGGAGCAGAAAGCTGATTGCTGGAGCTGGCTGAGTGTGGTACCTGATGCTAAATCAAGTGGTCAGGGTCCAGCAGCTTTGTAAAACCAGTATGTGATGGAACACTGGTCTCTGCAGCTGTTGGTGATGGGAATCGCTCAGCAGCAGTCCCAGATATTGAAACACTTGGATGCCTTCAACAAAAGCACAAAGTATTTCCCTTGGTTTCAGCAAAAGGAACCATTTTCCATGTTTCCTTCAGTATTAGGTAGTTAATTCTCTATTTCTGCCTGTTGTATGGACTGTTTTACTCCTACCGTTCAGAGTGTTTCCATCCTGTATTAAATGAAACCTTCTAGGCTGAAACTTGAACTTTAAATTATTTACATGAGCTGAAGTTTATCCATCACACCTGCTCTTAAAAACTTTTAGTTTGATGGCAAATACCTCAGGGACTGCCAAAATTGTTCTGTGGATAGTCAGCTTGCTGAAGTTTGTCTCTGTGTCCTGGCAGCCAAGGAGGAAGCACTGTGCATCAGGGACAAGCTGTGACCAGAGCTGGGGAGCAGCAGGCAGCTGTGAGAGCACAGCAGGCAGCTGTGAGAGCACAGGGGCTCTGAGCAAGAACAGAACCATCAGACAATTCAGTAACTTGTCTCACAGTGGACTTCTCCTGCTGGAGGATGTTCCTCCTGCTAAAATTGGATGAGTTTGGTTCTAATCACCTCACCCACGCTGCAGCATCTCCAAAGATGGGCAAAAAATATCAAGTTTTGATCTAGGCAAGCACAGTGCAGGGAAAATACCTCTTTTCTCCCTCAGTTCTCCTCTTCCCTTCAGAACTGTTCTGGGGAGATTTTAGCAGCAATTCTAACATCAGCAAAAGAACCATGGGGGGGGAAAAACAGTATCGCATTTAACAAACTTCTTTGTGGGAATATTTTTAAGAATTTCACTATTAAAATTCATTCTGTCACAACTATAAAACTTATCAGGACTTTTGGCTGAGAATGTCTTTACTGAGGCTTTTAAACACCAACAGAGTATTCAAGCAAGAAGTCAGCAAAGGGATTGTTCACTATGTGTTCTTTAATTCCAATTAAAAGTACATTAGAAACAGCACACAGGACCAGCAGCAGCTTCCATGACAATTCAACCCAAAACTCTGCTGTCACCAGGTCAATCAGCTGTACTAGGAGAGTAGGTGATTAAATCAAGTCTTCCACTCCACACACAAGCACTCACTCACCTGCCACTTTAAATAGGATTCCAACAGAATAAAAATAGATACACCCCAGAATACAAAAGGTTTAATTTTAAGCTGTTTTTTTTTTTCTTCACTAAAGCCTTTATACAAATTGATAAAAGGGTGCACAATTTCCTAAAATTTTAGGTACATTTTAAATGAGCCTTTTTTTACTTGGTAAAAGGATCCATATTCCTGTCTTTGAACAGAATATGATGGCCAAAATTGCAAAGAAAACAATTCATTGAAATTTACAATTTATACATTTGTTTTGACATGATTCCCACACTGAGTAGCAGGCCCATGGCTGCTCATGCATGTCCCATTTCCCCCCAACAAAGAGCTGTGCACCCTAAGTTCTGGTTCAGGAGCCTCCTTCTCCTGGAGACTGGGCTGGGGGAAGAGCCCACAAGGTCCAGCTGTGTGCACAAGAGGGGTCCCAACACACAGGAGGCATCATCCTTCCCTCTCCAGGAGCTGGGAATCCTTCCTTCTCCGTGGAACACCCTGGGGCAGGGACCAACGATTTACTTTGCACTATGGAGCACTTCCCACCTGCAATTTGGCTGAGCAATTTAACTCAAAACTCTGGTACTGAAACGTACTGCAACAGGTAAATTTGGTGTTCTAAGGGGAAACTTTTTTGGTCAATCCAGGCTATCATGACTTTTTTTGTTCTTTTATTCCTGTGTCTGATGGGTGAAGCCCAACAGCTCTGTACATTATCCATGCTGAGCTTCACAGCATGGTGCATTTAATTATATGGTGAATTTCTTTAGTACAGTTCCCTTCAAACTGCCCCTCCCACCCACCCACCCACACCTTAGCCAGGTTAAACATTTGGGATGGACTTCTGTAGTGTCATCACCACCCAAATCCAGGACAAAGGAAAAGAAAATACTGCCCAGCAAAGCGACACGGCACCTGTGCTTGCGAGTAGGAGCTACTGGAGACATCCTCAGGACAATTTATGTGAGGAAAAGCAGGACAAATTCATCAGAAAGCCAGAAATGAGTCTTAAAGAGCTCAGGGGGGCGCCAAAGAGAATGACATCCTAGTTTGTACAAGTTGAATATTCAGCCAAAAACCAGCTGCCTTGTTTGGGGTTTTTAGGTTTTCTTTTTTTTTTTTCTTTTTCCTTTCCTTATGTCCATTATATATTCAGCTGTTGAATTTAAACTCATCAGGTTAATGTTGCACATTATTCCAACTAAAGGCATTTTTTTTTTCTTTTAGAATTTTAGATAACTCCCTATTGCCTCTCTTTTGGCAAGTGTATTTCTCAAAATTCCAAAGATCATCCCATTTTAAGGCTAAACTAAGAAATGTTAAAAGCTTCTGTAAACATTTCCTCTTCCTCCCCATAGTTGCACGATTTGAAGTCCAACTGCAATTTTTAAAATGAGGTAATTTTTGTGTACTCATATCTTGAAGAGTCCTTTTCGGGACGAGCCGAGAGGCTGTGCCAATCCAAACGCTGATCCAATTGTAGTGGGAGAGCTTCCACAGCAGGGCACACACCAGTTCCAGCAGCTAGTTCAGTTATTTATCTTCTCAATTTCATCCAAGTCGTCAGTATCCAATTTGTTTATCTTTTTATCTGGGAAAGAAGAGAAAGATTCTTATTTTGTAACACTGAACAGAGAAGGGAACGCTGCTCTCCTAAGTTGGACTTGAGTTCTGGTTTATCGGGGAATGTTCAGTGAGGGTTTAAAAACATCAATTAAAAATGTTTCCTTTTATCAAAGGCCCACCTGGGTACATCCACTTCAAGGACTACCCAGGCAGCCAGCAAACCCATCCTGATTGATTCTGCTCCTGTCACAGACAGCAGCTCACAATCCCAAGGGACGCCACACCAAACACTCCTGCTGTGCTCCTCCACCTGTTTAAGGCTCAACAAACACCCTTAGACCTGCTCTGCATCCAACAAGTCAAATCCTGCAGTGATTCAACAGCTCAGAGAAAGGAGAAAGCCCGAGGGTACGTACTGAAATGTTCCTGGATTCTGTTGAGAATGTTCATGCTGTGCTTGCTGTCCACCATGTTAATGGCCAGCCCTCGCTTGCCAAAGCGGCCGGTGCGGCCGATCCGGTGCAGGTAGGTCTCGTTGTCTGGATTTCCATCCTTATCCACAGGCAGGTCAAAATTGATAACAACAGAGACCTGCTCTACATCGATCCCTGGCAAAAAGAAAGCATCGGGTTACACAGCTTCACTTATTTAGGGCAGGAACAGCCTCCTCAGACTCTGAAATGGAGCTTTGACACAACATCCTCATGGGGTACTTGGAAATAAAAACTATCAAGCTGTTAGGGCAGAGAGTCCCACTGAAACAGCCAAAGGCACTTAAATATTTCAGAAATTCCACCAGCACTTAATTTCAGAAACTCTCTCCTTCCCTGCAAAACTTTAAAGACCACTTGTGTTTTTCCAAGTACAATCCTGTCTTAAACTGTTCTAGGGTGTCAAATTGCAGCATAAATTCCTACTGGGATAGTGAACTGGATAGTGAACTGCTTCTCAGTTTCCTGTACTTGGGCACACACGTTCACTGCAAATCCTCAATGTCAGCAGCACAAGGCAGCCTTGGTGCCAGCCTCTCACAGGATGGGCTTTTCCATCTCAAGCACCAGGAAGCCAACAAGGAATCCTGGGTTTGCCCACAGGCATACAGTGCAAGGACACCAATTTCTGCCAACTGGAACACCTGAGGATGTGAATTCTTCCTGTGAGCTGCCCAGGGGTATGTGCTATCTTAGGAAGTGCTGCTTCCAGCCCTCCCTGTGATGCCTTTTTGGGCTACCTAAAAACAGAGGCCGGACAAAACTAAGGGTATAAAAAGCACTTGTATTGATTGAAGGGCCCTCCAGTACATTTCAGGCAGATGAAGCCCCTCAAGGGGCTACACCCAGAAATGGACCATGGGTCACAGGTTTTCACACTTTCATAAGTTTGGTCCATTTGCACATTGGGGGTTAATCCTCCAATTACAGCTTCAGGTAATGAATTCATTTACCCCAGGTCTGCTCCCCCCAACTCCCTTTTGTTTCCATTTCTGGGGGCCTGAGGCAGTGAGGTGTCCCAGCCCAGAGAGGAATTGTTGTGCGTGCCCAAAATGGGAAAGCCACACTAACACTGTGTGTGGAGTTTAAAGTCAGACACTAAATAATGCAGGATTACAAACACATGAAAAACATAAAAGCTAAAATCCTAAGGCATCACCTGGCCCCACTTCCCGTGTGCCCTACCTCTGGCACAGACGTTGGTGGTCACCAGCACCTTCTCCTTGCCCTCGCGGAAGCGCTCGATCACGGCAGCTCTCTGCTCCACCATCATCTCCCCGCTCAGCAGGGCCACCTGATGGCCCTCCCGGGACAGCTCGGCCGCCAGCCACCCCGCCGTCTTCCGAGTCTGCAACACACAGCCAGCCCCACCGTTGGGAGGGGTTTAATGTTGGAAAGAGGCAATAAACCTCTCTGGGAGCTCACTAGGAACTCTGTGGCTGCTCAGTTTTTGTCTCCCTTACAAAGTGTATCAGTACACCTCAGCCAGCACAGGATTAACAAAGGACACGTTTTCTTTGTGCAGTGCTCCTTGGGTTTCACTCTGCTGGAGGCTGACACTACATGTGTACATTGAAAACTCATGAAAATTGTCACAAACCCACAACTACTCAGCTTGGAAAATTCACGGTCAGACATGAATGTAGTTGTGAAATCCCACAGAGGCTCTGCACAGCCTTGAATTTTTGAACAGTTTTTTGAGCTCCAATTATGTCTTGAGACAGCCTAAAAGCAAACTGCTGCAGCAGACTCCAAACACTTTCATCCTGTCTGAGCTCATTTTGCCTGGTTGTTCTGTGCTGTCAGCACTGATTTTTCCCTAAAAATTATTACGGTGGCTTCCAGAAAAAGAAAACCAAGTCTCAGTATGATTCACAGTGAGATCCCAAAGGTGTATCCTCAATTACCTGAGGGAAATTAAGCCCCAGGAACAGCTCTGTATTAGCTAGAGTAGCAAAAGACTTCCCAAACCCTCATTCTGCCCTATTTTAATCCATTTTCCAACCCCACTCTTCTTTTTCATTAATTCAGAGTTTTGAAAAAATGTGCATTACTCTGATCTTTGCTTCAGAGGACTTTAGGGATAACTGACCATTCAGGAATAAAAAAGTCCAATGTTGTCTCCTGGATGGACAAACCCAGAGAATCAAACCAGCCAGCACTAATGCGGCTTTCTGGATTTCTCTCAAAGACTGAGGCAGAGAAGCCAAAAAGGGCAATTTTGTTCTCAGTTCCTTTCTGGAAACCGTGTCTGGCTTGGTTTTAGCATGGCAGCCTCTGAGGGGGTCACTAGAACTGACATTCCCTGGAAGCACTCACATGGCAGAAGATCATGGCCTGGGCGATGGTGATGGCCCCGTAGATGTTACAGAGAGCCCGGAACTTCTCATCTCTGTTACTGCACAGAACGTAATACTGCTTGATGGTGTCCAGGGTCTCCTCCTCACGCTTCAGTTTGATAATGTTTGGATCAGGAACAACTTTTTGAGCAAATTTCCACACAGAATCCTCGAAAGTGGCTGAAAACAGGAGCATCTGGCAGTCCCTGGGGAGCATTCTGTAAGAGAGAGAGAGAGAAATAGGGAGGATTCCCACACAAAACTGTCATCTCTTGATATCCTGATGGAATTCATGCTATGGGCAAAGGATAAACCATAACCCTGGAACCAGTTGTTTCAGTGGCTGGAAAGAGTAAAACCAGTCCTACCCACCATGATCACTCCCTCATGGGCCACAGGCATCCAGACTTACCTTCTGAAGAAGGAATAAACCCTGCTCCAGGGACAGGATTTTTATTCTGTAAGGAAATGAAACTGCTTGTCATCCCCTGACATTGTGCCTTTATGAACGCCCTGGACTAGAGCTAATCCATCACTTCAATCTTGTTGGTTCACTGGTGAGGACAGCAGTCCCCACTGCAGCCCCCTGTCCCTGTGGCACCATTCCATACCTCTGAATTCGGATACTCTGGTCCTGGTGGCCCTGCGTGGCGATCATCACATCTGCCTCATCCAACACGAACACCTTGATCTTCTTGGGATCTATGAATTTCAGTTTGGAGCACCAGTCCAGCACGGTGCCAGGTGTGCCGATGACGATCTGCTCCGAGATCTTCTGCCCTCTCTCCACTGCCGAGACAGAAGGAAGGGCTGCTCTAGGGCAGCTGTGCAGACAGAGGAATGCTCCAGCCCCCTCTGACCCAGACTGACTGTTCTGGTGTACCTGAGCAGCACCATTCCCTCCCTCCTGTTTGTGGTGTTTCCCCTTACTCACATTTGTTGCCTCGGACAGCGTATGCAAGTTTCAGCTCCGGGTAGAAGTTTCCCATCTGTTCAATCACTTTTCCTGTTTGAAGTGCCAGCTCGTATGTTGGGGAAAGGCACAAACACTGGAGGAACAGAAGGATAAGGAGTAAGGTGATCAACATTGAGGGCAACACTATCACATTTGCTTTTTAAAATCCTTGTTGAAATTTTCTTCAAGATGAACATGCAAGTGGCTGAACAGCTTCTCAACCATCCCATGAGGAAATGTGATTTTAAAAGTACCTCTCCCAGCACTGTCTGCTCTGTTGTCAGAGTTACCTTCTCTTCCACCCCAAACCCACTTATCAACCCCCTTCAGTCTGCACTATTTCTCTGATTTAAGTCCTCACAGAAAGATTTAACTCCTCATAGAGCAATGGTATTCTGTGTGATGCATGAGAAGGACTGACAGGAACAAGTTTTGACCAAAATCCACATCTTCTGCACTGAAGGCATTTTGATAAATCCCCAAACCTCCTTCCCCTTTAAGCAGTTTAAAGAAATTACACCATGGCTTCATCAAGCCATGAATTTACATCTGAAGGCCTCCCAGCAGCTCAGGCTCTTCACTAGATGGCACTGCACTGCCAGGGAAGGCTCCAAAACAGCCAATCCCAAACTTTACCTGTGGATACTTGTTCCCAGGCTCAACCCTGCTGAGCATGGCCAGGACGAAGGCAGCTGTCTTGCCAGTACCGGACTGTGACTGCGCGATGAGGTTCTGCGGGCTGGGGGCACAGCAGGCACAGTCAAAGGGTGAAGCAGCACCAGGGCATTGAATCCTATCACATTTACCCCTGCTCTGGATGCATGGCCAGCTTGACCAGCCATGAATTACTTCCTGCCCAACACTCTCCTTCAGCGTTTCTCAGTTATGGAGATTTGGAAGGAGAACTGTGGTTGTATCCCAGTAATTTCCCATTTCACACGTCTTCCCCAGTGTCTCAGTACCTCACACATTCCAGCTTAGGGTTGTGGAGAGGAAAATCAGCACCTCAGCTACTCCTACCCACCCAGGATTTCTGAGCTATTTCGTATTATTCCCTCCCAAACTGATGAGGAAAATGGCAACAACCTCCCAAACCCCACAGCACCACACGCTCAGTACCAGCCCTAGGAAAAGGACAAATCCAGGGCTGCTGTCACATAGTTACTAACCACAGAAACACTGTGGCATGGGAACCCTTTCTCCACACCCTGAGAGTTCCTCCATCACCCTCCTCCCATCCAAAATTCAGAAGCAGCACACTGAACCTTTCAAATCCTTCTATTTGGTAGAGAGTAGGAAGAATGTGTACATACGGTTCAGCAAGCATCATGGGCAGGGCATTCTCTTGGATCTTAGATGGTCTGTTAAAGCCCATGGCATAGACTCCTTGCAGGAGCTGTGGTTTCCTGAAAAGAGAAATTTTTATATCATGACCTATTTAAGTCCATTTAGTTTTCATTTGTCTACAAAAAGGTGAGAAAAACCCTGGAGAAGACATCCCTGGTACAATCCTACCCGTGAAATAACTATGGTCAGCATCTGGAAGCTACAGGTGACAGCAGAAGTCTGGACAGGAAGCTTCGTAAAAACCCCTGGATTTATTAAGTCAGCCTGCATGTCCCAGCTCTAGGGCAAACCCTGTGTCTAAGGCCGGCACTGCTTGTTCCAAAGCAGCTTTTCAGACAATCCAGGAATCCCAGAGCAGAAAGAATTAATCCTGTCCTTCAGGCCAATCCCATTTCCTCAGCCATGTCTAATCTTGGTGCCAAAATTATCAGTCTTTGATGACTCAGACGTGGGACAGAGCGTGAGGAACAGGAAGAGGGGATCATGAGATCCTTGCAAGGACTTCAGGAAGTCATGTGCATTCTGTAATGCAGCTGAGCAATGCTGGCTCAGGTAAATGACTGATAATTAGCTCAGTTTGCTCTGGCTACACTTTGTGATCCGTGGCTGCAAGCCAGCCCTCACAGCCAGAACTGTGTGGTGACACTGCTGGCCAGCAAACTCTCATCTGCTGCTTTCTCTCAAGGGAGCTTTCTACTCTTAGCAGACACTGGTGTGGACAAGAAGACCCCAGAACAACCCAAATCCAGGTTATGGTGCTGGAAACTCTCAGCTGATGAGCCCCAGCTGCTCCCTCAATGCTGTGAGTGCTCTCAGAAGGGCTCTCCTTTCATGGCAGGTTGCATCCTGCCCACATTTCCCACTGCAGTAACTTCCCATTGAGCACAACATGCTTTTGCAATGTATTACTTTCGATGGCAGGAACAAAAGCTCTTTGAAAACGTAACCTTGTGCTGCTCCAAGCAAGGACACACAAAGCCCAACTCTGCACCAGTTGCCAAGGATACCCCGAGTCATAACAAAATGAAGACTCAATTAGGCTGCCTGTCCCTGTCATTAACTCCCTGGGATTGTTTGCCTTTTGAAACACAGGAATGAATTAGTCTAACAGGCACTGCAGGACCTCAGCTTCTTTTTGTAGACATTCAACCACAAAAACTAACAAAGCAAAACATCCTGGTATTTCATGGGGAGAAAGCTCCTTAGCTCCCATTTTCCTGCAGAGCTTGTAGAGCAACAAACTTGAGATCAGTGCAAGCACAACAATCCCAACAGGAGGCAATCTTCAGCACATTAATACATATTTCCATCAACCATGCCTTGAAAGCTGCACTGGTAGAGCTTTTCAGTGGGAAGGAAATCAGAAAATACTGGTCTCTCCAGTACATAAAGCCAGTATTGCTAGAAAAGATAAACTATTCCCTTTGTGCTGTTCACTGCTGTTGTTTCAGATGGAAGCCCCCACCAGGCACCCAGATAAACCAACTTTAAGTAACACAAATCATACACTCACTTATTAATGACAGGTTGGCAGTAACCTGAAACACGAACCCATCCACTTTTAAGTGGTATCTCCTATGCAACCAGGGAACTTTTCAGGACATGAATTTTTCAGTTGCAGCTACCTGATGGGTTCCAAACTCGCATCTGGTCTGGCAGTTTTAGCAAAACTGCTCTCTGTCCCTGAACTTAAGAATAAGGCTTCCCATGACAAATTGAAAAATGCAGTTATAAGGGAGCCTGTTAAATATATCTGATCCCAGGATTCCACAGCTCCATGCAGAGAAGGCTCTGGCTCATCCCAGCAGGCACTTACAGGCGCAGCTCCTCGAAAGACTTGACAGAGTAGAGGGGTGATGTGGGGTCCCTCTGCAGCACCTCCACCTGATTTGTGGTGTCCACCAGGTTACTGCGGATCAGCTTGTTCAGTAAGGACTGGGCAGCTCTGTCCTCTGGGAATGGAGGTGGAAAACATAAATCCATCAGTCACAGCCTGCTTCAGGTCTTGCTCCCACTGAACTCCTGAGCCAGTTAAAAGGGACAAAATCCTTCCAAATACTGAAATTCTTCATTAGAGTGTAATGGCTTGAAGAGCCCAAACCTCCTGGATGAGACACTGAGAGATCCCAGAGATTTCCCCATTTAATACCCAGGAAGACAAAACAAACGAGCACTGTTCTAAGGGGGCCTTTAACAGATCTAGCTCTCTGCTTATTTAAGATTATTTTAGCTTAGCATGTACCTGGGACAGGATCAGGCCTCCTCAACCCTCACTCTGCCAGGTGGGCAGACACCTCCTAGGGTTTTATTCTGAAGGAAAGTTTGAGGATAAATGGTACTTCAAAAAATTTCAGAGCTGAAACACAAGGGCTGAGGATAAGGGAGATCCAAATGAGGTAAAACTGCTGCACTTTAGGATTTTGCTACTAAATCTGTTTCCTAAAACCACCTTCTGAAAGAATGGGAGCCTTTACCCACCTCTGAACAGCCACCGCATAAAGGCAACTTGTTGGTTGCTACAGCAATCCCAGCTCCAGGTTATCCAACTGCTCCTGTATCCAGTCCTGCCTTGAGGATACTGCTATCCCCTTACTGCTCTCCACTCTAATCCAGGAGTCTCCCAAGTTATTACAGGACACAATGCCTTTAAAAGTGTTATGGAGGAAGGACATGTCTTACAATTAAGTCCTTGGGGCAGGATACAAGATCAGCGCTCCTGAGACATAAGGCAGACTTACTTTAAGTATATATTAAATCAATTAATTAGAATTAAAATAAATTAACTTCCTTGCCAAAGCTTTTTTTTCAGGAAAGCACTTACCCTTCTCCTCATCCTCCGTCTTCTCCACATTGTCATCTGCCTTGACCACAGCACCTGAATTGGAATGGTTTAGGTTTAGGTTTAGGGGGGCACAGGTGAGGTCAGGCCTCAGGGACAACCCACACCCCCAGAGCTTTGGAATATCCTGGGAAAAGCTACAAAAGAGCTCATTTTCCTGAGCAGAACTGCATTGCTGTGCAGAGCAAACCCAAGCTCCAGCTCCAAGTGGAGTTTAGCAGCCACACCAACAGATTTTGCTCACACAGCTCCCTGAGACACCAAAATTTTTAGTCTGTGCTGCTGCTTAATCTCAGGTCTTCTGGAATCTCATGATTTATCAGAAATTTGCTTTGGCAGCAGTGCTCTGGACCCCCACAGGGAAACATTCCACCCTTTCCAAGTCCATCTGAGCAGCTGGAACTCACCATTGGCATCTGGTTTGGTTTTTTCATCCTTCAGGTGTAAAGTGCTCAGCTAGAAATGAGGAAAAACACAAAATCAGAGAAATTCAAATATAGCTCCAGCTAAAAAAAAACCAAAAACTGAGCTTTGGATTTATAAAGCATTGCAGAAACCCTGTTCAATGGAAGGAATGAAAACACAAGAGGAACTTGATTTCAAGAGCTTTAATACAACTATTTCTAAGCAGGAGTTTTAACAGAAATACAAGCTTTTCTAAGCTGAAATGACAACACAGTGGTTATTTTCTGTCCTGCAGCCTCCACTTCCTAATGGTTCTGCTGATGGAAAATGGGAGAAAAATCAGCATTCCGGGATGGAAACAGGATCCATGCAGTGTCCTGGCTGGCACAAGCTGCCACAGGATGAGTTTGCTTCACCACCTGAGATGTGCAGGGAGAGCAGCCCCGAGTGCCATCCCCACATCCAGGGGCTCAGTGAATGCTTTGTGCCCAAGGACAGAAAAAATAGAAAACAATTTTTCTGAGGTACGAAGTTACACCTTTTCATTAAAAAAAAAAAAAAATGAAAGAAAGAGGGACGTTTTTGGATGATGGAAGACAGAGCTGAGGCTGGATGGGTGCCTGAAGCGGTGCAGTGTCTGGATGGAGGCTGAGGGGGACCGCAGGGACGTCTCTGCCCTTTGGATATACAAAAAAATAGATGAAGGCGAAAAAATCTTAAAAATAATAGTAAATAAATACATAAATAAAAATTGGGAGTTTTGCTTATAAAGGAAGAGCCCATATCCAGGGACAATCGGATACCCCGGGCCCTCCCTGCCCCCACGGCAGAAAATGGGGCGAAAAAGGGTTTCTGCCATCGCTGTTTGCTGTGAGGAGGCGGCGGGGCCGCGCGGTCCGAGCGACCCCGCGCCGCTGGAGCGGGCCGGGCCATCCCGAGCCCCCGCGGGCCCCGGTGCGCACTCACCGACTCGGCCGCCGCCTCCTGCTCGTCCACAGCCAGGGCCCACGAATCGGTGGCCATGGCCGGCCCGGGGTGGCCGCAGCAGCCGCGATGGCGCCGGGCGGGAGCGGCGCCTGCGCACCCGCGGCACCGCCCCGGCACCGCCCGGCCCCGCGCACCGCGGCCGCGCACGGGCGTTCCGGGCACCGCGCGTTCCGGGGCGGCGGGGACAGGGAACGGGCGGGAGGGCTGAGAGCGCGGCTGTGAGGGGTGGGGGGACGTGGGCACCGTGTGGGGTGAGGCTGGGAGTTCTGTGTGCTCTGCGGGGTGTGAGCTCTGTGTGGGGTGAGGCTGTGAGCCCTCTGTGGTGTGGGGCTGTGTGCTCTGTGGGCTGTGAGCCCTGTGTGGGGTGAGGTTATGAATTCTGTGTGGGATGAGGCTGTGAGCCCTGTGCTGTGTGGGGCTGTGAGCTCTGTGGAGCTGTGAGCCCTGTGCTGTGTGGGACTGTGAGCTCTGTATGATGTGGGGCTGTGAGTCTTGTGTGCTCTGTGGGGCTTTGAGCTCTGTGTGCAGTGTGGGACTGTGAACTCTGTGTGGGGTGAGGCTGTGAGCTCTGTGCTCTGTGGGGCTGTGGAGCCCTGTGTAGGATGAGGCTGTGAA
>PYHW01009651.1:77292-100325 GCA_013186435.1 Turdus rufiventris | reverse complement strand
TGTGGGGCTGTGAGCCCTGTTCTCTGTGGGGCTGGGCAGTCAGGTCCCCTCTGTGTTGAGGGGCCTGCAGTCAGGAGCCTGGTGCCCTGAATGCTGTGGGGCTGAGATCAGCACCCTGGTGTCATCTGGGGTCTGGGGTCAGCCTGTGCCTCACCTGATGTGGGGCTCAGTCCCCTGTGTGATGTGGCCATCCCTGGGGGTCAGGCCCCCCCATGTGATGTCAGACCCCCCATGTGTCTGGTTTGGGGTCAGGCCCTGCTGTGCCATCTGCTGTGAGGCTGGAGCTGTTTCCCATGGAATGGAGTCCCTTTGGAAGCCAGGGCTGGGAAAAACCACGCAGACACTGTGACATTTGCAAGGGAGCTGCAGCTCCGTCTCTGGAACAGGGATGGAGGTGAAAACAAGGTAGTAGGATGAGTCATGGAGGTGTAGAAATGACAGAAGCTGCAAGAGTAATTTCCGTCCTGTCTCCTGCTCTAGGGCAGGAGCCGGCTTAGACCTGGTATCAAACCTGTTCTTGAAAGGTCCTGGAATAAAGAGGAGTAAAAGGGAAAGTAGAAATGAAAGAAGAGCCTGTGGGATTTCCTCGCTGTTCTGCTGTTCCCTTCCTTGAGCCTTGTTAGAGCAGCTCTCAAGGAGGGTCTGAATTTGTGTTTTTATTCCATGCAGCAGAACCAGTAAAATGGCCAAGCCTGCAGGCATCAGCCATAAATTCCCAAAACAAGGATTAGTTCCCTGACTCAATATTCCCCCTCCCCTTTAATACAGACACTTCATTTTTTCCCACAGCCTGAAACTTCCATCTGAGCTGTCATTTCTTTCTGTGCTGAGAAATCTTATCCCAGGCAGGGCTGGACCCTTCACTATTGCTCTTCACACCAACTGTAGTTGCTTTTTTCCTTAAAACGAAACCCCATCATTTTCAAGTATTATCATCTGATGTTTTTCCATCTAATTCAGTTTCCTGGTTGGAGGTGATAGCTCTTTGTCCCTCAATCTGTTGGGATCCTCCCCAGCCCCACATGTGAACTTTGGGGTCTGGCAGTTTTATTTGTGGAGGTGACATCATGGCATTTTTTTTCCATGGCAACAGGAGGATGCTGAGCACAGGAGCTGAACGTGAGGAGATTTTCAAAGGGAACAGAAGAGGCAGCCAAAGGCAAGTCTGAGACATTAATTAGTTAATTAGGATAAAAATAAAGATGAATGTGGGAAATCCCAGAGGCTGACATGCTCATGCTTCCGATTTAATGTTTTCTTGCAGACACACCTCCCATAAGGACATTTAATTGGGATTATTCCCATTTTAGTGAGGGGGAAACAGAGGCACTGAGAAGACAACTGTGATCAGGCAGCATTGGCTGGGGGCAGATCCTTCCAACACCTTCCTTCTGCTCCTTGACCTTGGCTGCAATAGTTCCTTGGGATTGTCAGGGCTGTGCAGCCTGTCGTGAGCTGTGACTGTGGTGGGTGTTTCTCTGTTCTGTCCATGAGGAAGGACTTTTCTCCTCAGTCTCTGAAGCAGGAATGGGCTCTTGGAGGTGTGGGTTTCCTCTGGGTTCCATGCAGGGTCCTTGAATTTGCTGGAGACTCTGCTGTCATATAATTACATATTTATTCATTTAAACATGAGATAAGCATTTATTTAAATTAATCTGAATACTTAATTCCCCTCACCAACAGACTTTGGCTGTGCTGGAATGAGAGATCTCACAATGGTGGAGGTTGGATGGTGGAATTTCATTGGAATTACCTCTGGTTCTTACACACCAAACAGAACACACAGAAACCTGCTGCAAGGAGGAAGAAGAGGAAGAAGAAAATGAGGAAACAAAGGAGGAGGATGAACACGAGAAAGAGGAGAAGGAGGCAGTCCCTGCCCAGCCCTGTCATCACTTTTTAATCATCAGTCTTCCACCAGGGTGATTATTTGTTTCTTCAGAGCATTCCAGGCTGAGGAAAATGGCAGTTAACATAGAGAGCACACATGGGGATCATGGGAAGTGCTCATTGCTCCCCATCTGAATCTCCCAGCACAAATGCACCACACTTGCACACTTGAGTGAGCTGGATAACGAGCCTGGAAAGCCTGTCCTGTGCTTGGTCAGTCCCAGAATCCACCCAGGCAAGAACCAGGACTGGAAATACTCCTCTGTGGGTTAGAGATGCTGCTGTTGCCTGGCCCCAGATGGGTAAAGCCACAAGCCTAGAGATGGCACTTAGGTGACCTCAAATGCTATTTTTAGCTTCTCCTCTCGTCTGTTTTGCCTCATTTGTACCCACCCCATTTTCCCCTGCTGCTCCCTGGGAGGGGCTGGCCCTCATCAATGGTGGGGTGTCCTGGGCAAAGCCAACCTGGGGGAGATGAGGAGGAACAAACACCAGCTGGAGACCCCTATGAACTGTTCTGGGCAGCACTTTTGAGCCCCTCGTTGATGCCCGTGGTGATGCAGCTTCAGCATCAGCACGAAATATTAATCCCCCCAAAACAACTCCATGTGTGTCCTCCTGAGGTCTCACACTTGCCTCATCCACTGTGTCAGATGCTGCTTTATCTTCTAAATAAATACCCTGCTGCTAGCACGTTTGTTGGTTTGAATCCCAGGATTTCTCCTGATACATGTTATTTTCTTCCTAGAAGCCACAAGCCATGGTAAACAAACAGTTACAGGTGCTGGGAACGTGTTTTTCTATGGCTGACTTATTTGTCTGGCAAGAACCATAAATTCTGGAGGTTCAGGGCTGAAGTCAGCCCTGGGAGCTGGGCTTAGGAAAAAAATTCTTGAACAGGCATTTGTTTGTGGAGTTTCTTGCCATTTCCTCTAAAACACATTCTACTTGGGGAACAAGATGGGTCATTAGGTTTGCCACATGTCTGATCACCCTGACCCTGTGGTGTGGATGTGTCCTTGGAGGCCAGGGGGAGAAAGAGGAGCTTTACCCTCAGTGTGCTGTGACCCAGGCTCGGTGTCCAGCTCTGCTTTGGGACAATGTCCAAGTCTGTGCCCCTCCAGCTGCCTCAGTTTCCCCCTTCTACAAGTTGTTTTTCCTGGGTTTAAGGGACTGTATCCCACCAGGGGCATCCCTCAGTGACAGCATTGCTCCTCTGGGGCCCCCATGGGTGGGGCTGTGCTTGAGGGGCTTTGGGTGCTCCTGAGGAGGAGAGGATGCATGAGCTGAGATGGGAATGGGGGCAACAGCAAGAGTGGAAGAGAGATCCAGCCTAGGGCTGCAGAGAAGGCCAGTGAGCAGTGATGCATCCTGATTTTGGGGGGCTTTAGGGTGCTTTCCTTCTTTTGAAAGAGGAAGGGGATGACAAAGGTGAATGCGGTGGGTTCTTCCCCTCCCAGCAGCAGCTGCAGAAAATCCCGGGGAGACAAATGGTGGGGATGGGTAAGGGGAGTTCGCAGCCTCTTTTTCCCAGCAGCCTGCCCAGCTCGGGGGCATCTCCTCCGCCCGGCTGGGCTTCGCCCCTCGCCCTTTCCCTCCCCTGCAGCCCTCGGGCTCAGGAGGGGAGCGAGGGGAGGGGGAACCGCCACGGTGTTCGGGGGGATTGTCATGGTTACCTCCCTGGCAAAACAAATGGCTCCACTGGGTGATGATGATGATGATTATGATGATGATGGTGATGATCACCCAGACAGCTCCGGACACTTTGAGTCAGCGGTGGGGAGCGAGAGACCCCCCCTGGGGATCCGGTAGCCCCCCATCCCAGGGGAGGCAGGCACCCTCTGGCTCCGTGCACCCTCCTCCGGGCACATGTTGCTGCAGCCGGTTCGGTAAGACCCCCGGGACCCCCCGGCTTCCCCCAGCCCCGGTGCCCGGTGGGGAGGGTCCGGGGGGTGAAACCACCGGTTGCTGAGGTGGCTGGCGGTGCAGCGCTCCCCCACCCCAAGCCCCGGCGCTTGCTCCTCTCCCTCTCTCCCTCCCTTTTCCCTCTCTCCTCATCTCCCTCTCTCCCTGTCTTCCAGAGACAGCGCTCCGCAGCCGTGCCTGTCGCCTTCGGGATTCCTCCTGCCCCTCCTGCCCCCCCAGCCCAGCCGCAGAGGGCTTGGAAGAGTGGGTGAAGTTGCTCCAACCCCCCCATCCCCTTCTTTTTTCTCCTCCTCCTCTCTCACAGGAAAGGTAAGAAAAGCAGTGGCTACTCTCCAGTTGCTCCTGCACCTTTTTAGCTCCGCAGGGGTGGGTGTGAGGGGTGTGTGTGTGTGTCACTTCCCAAGGCTGTGCACGATCCCAGCACAAAGCCGCTCACTGAGGAGATCCCTGTCATAATATTTGTGCAGGCACAAGCCCACACTTTGCAAGCTGCTGCTTCCCAGCCTTGCTTTTTCCCAGCTGGATGGTGAGTCCCGGAACATCCCATCCCTCCCCAAAAATTGTATAGACATTAGCAGTGACTGTGTCTGTCTCCGTGCAGGCAGAGGACAGGGATGGATGGGGGGATGATGCTGGGGATGGCGGGCTGTTGCTGTCCTGGGCAGCCAAGTGGGATAACCCATCTGGGGACACACTGTTTGGGGAAGGAGGAGTGACCTTGGCAGGGTCAGGGGGGCTGATCCCCACAGAAAGGATCAAAACGCTGAGACCTGGCTGGAATCCACCGCACTGGCTGGGGCAGGGCAGCACAGGGGTGGATGGAGAAGGGCTGTGCTGCTCCTGGGGGCCCTGTGTGGATCCTCCTTGGATCTGGGTGCACCCCAAGCAGGAAACAAGCTGCCTGGTGGGTTTAATCCAGCTGAGGGGTGTCTCGGCCAACACCCCGCCTCTGGCTCAGCCCAGGGATCTTCCCCACAGCTGTGAGCCCGGCGAGGTGGGGGTTAACTAACCCTGTGTCAGAAATGTGTGATCAAGAGCTCTAGGAAGGGGCCTGGGACATGAATGCAGGTCTATGAGACCCAACTCTGGGGCCAGGCTGGTGGTCCAAGACACTTGCTAGGTTTACAGCTGACAGTCCCTAAAATCTGCCCCTGCCAGGGCTGTCAATCATGTCCCAGCCTGGCACTGCATCACCTCGGGAAGGGGGAGCAAGTTGCTTCCACTGGGCTCTGGCAGGAGCAGCTGCTTCCCAACCTTTCCCCAATTTCCATATCTGAGGCCTCAGAGTACCCTTGAGGCCAGGAATCCTTGTCACTGCCTGTTGTCACCCTTTGGGGGGTCTGCAGTGGCTGTTTTCCTGGTTTTCCATCGAGTGGGATATTCCTCTTGCAGACTGAGGCAAGGGGAGGCTGGAGATGGGAGCACAGTTCCTGTAGCTTTTCCTGAGAGTCTCCCAGGTCTGCCATGGTGGATCCATGGCTCTTCCACACAGGACAGTGCTATGGGTGCTCTTTCAAACCCCATTTCCTCCTATAGCTTCCTCAAGGTATCCTGGGGGTTGGTCCCAGTTTCCTGGCCAGGTTTGAGCTTCGTGCTTTGGGAGAAAGCAGCTGGAGGGCTCCTGCATGTCTTAGTCATGACCTGCAGTGATGTGGGTCAGGTAGGAGAAGCCAGGGGTCCCTCAGCAGCTCCCTGAGCCTTGCTGCCCCTGAAAAGCAGGGAGAATTTCCAAGGGTGACTCTGCTTGAGAGCCCTAAAAGTTTGGGAAGAGCGAGGCTTCTCCTTCTTGGATTTGCAGACAGGGGGGAGTTTGCTTCCCGTGGTGATTGCCAGGAATGCAGAAGGGAGGCCGTGGTGCAACAGGCATCCTTGGCCATCTCTGTCCACTTGTACATCTCCACAGGGCGCTCCGGCTGTCGTCATCCCGGCGAGCCACTGGATGTCAGTGTTGATTGAGACAGACGACGTGGAAGGAATATTTTACCCAGCTGCAGAATACCAGGCATCCTGTGAGCAGTGAGGATGTGCCCCAGGTGTAGCTCGGACCTGGAGGCGAGATCTCCAAGGGATTTGTGGCCGGTCAGGGGTGGCAGCAGGGCGGGGCAGTGATTCAGCCGCTCAAAAATGCGGCTGACACAAGGTGTGGCATCAGGGCTGGGCTTCACACGGATGCCTTCCTATCCAGGGGGGCAGAAGCAGCCGGGCTACCCCTGATTCCTGCCCTACAGGCAGCAGGGCCGGGTGGAGCTGTCGGATTTTATCCCAGCTCCTGCTTTGGCTCTCCCTATCCTGTTGTTGGCTGAGAATGCTGCAGGTCCTGTGGTGTGGTACAGCTGGGACCCCAACCCACTCCTTGAGTCGGGTCCTGCCACAAGCCAGGCTGTGTGCTCACAGCTCTGCTCTATTTTCCTTTTCAATACACCTCAGAGAAGCATTATTCTGCCTGTCTTTACTCCACGTGCCCAGACAGATATTTTTGAGGGCACATCAGTGCTTAGAGACACAGAGGGACACCCAGGAAGCTCCGAGCACTCCAGACACCACCCCCTCTTTTCCAGGCACGCAAGCACCTTTTCCCATCCCATAAAATTCATCCCCAGGCTCTCGGGAGTGCTGGGACAGCCCTGTGCAGGGGCTGAAGCCCGTGCCCATCTCGCAGCCCTGTGCTCCCTGTGCATCACCGGGACCGTCAGTGCAGCATCAGCGCCTTCCCCGTCAGTCGGGCACAGGAACTGGCCAGGGCAGTGCCTGCAGTGCGGTGATCACGTTTCAGTGTCTCCCTCCCCTCCGTGGCCAGGAAGAACAGTGGATTGTCATGGGAAGGACGCTTACAAAGGAAAGGGTGAAAAAAACTGGATGCAGTAGCAGTGTGGTGTGCCAGGCTGGCCAAGGGACAATGTCTGTCTGTCTGTCCCCAGCCCTGAGGTGTCCCCTAGCTGATGGGATTGCAGGTGTATTTGGAGGGCTGAAGGTGTAAACCAGTGGTTTCCCTTTTTGCCAGATGCGGGATGAGGTCGGGAGGCAGCTGGCCAGGTCTGTGGGATGGCCCCACACCTGCTGTGTGTGGGAGGCAGGACATGTCTGGTGGCAGTGAGGGGACACTCTGAGCACTGGGTGGGTCTAAGGGTGCCCTGTGCAGTGTCAAGCTGTTGGTAATTTTTGGGGATGCAGGGTCCTGCCAGGTCCTGTGGCCTGAATGGAGACTGAGTGCCCATCCCAGAGCAGCAAAGGCAGAATGGGGAGCAGGCAGGGGCTGGTGCTGAGCTCCTGGGGGGCACAGGGGAGAGATTCCAGCTTCCTTCCCACTGCTCTCCCTCACTCCAGCCTCTCCGCTGCTCTCCCTTTCCATGCTGCAGTCACTTGATGGCGTTGGTGACACGAGCTGTGTGGAGCAGCCCCATGGCTCTGCTGACAGCATCCCCTATCAAAGGATTTTTGCTGGGAAGGGCCCTCTGAGCTTTCCCTGGCCTTCTGGGGCCGGTTTTTTGACTGGCACAGCAGTGAGGGCTGGAGCCAGGCTCCTCTGAGCCACCTTGGAGCTGCAGGGGAGGTGCAACTTCCCTGGCTGGACTGAACAGGACACTGCACAGGGCTCTGCATCTCTCCAAAGGTCCCTTAGTGCTGTCCTGGCCCAGGTGATGCAGAAATCCCTGCTGGCAGAGTGGTTCCCATGGGAGCTATGCCCCCAGTCTCCTATGGGTGCAGGAGGTGTGAGGGGCTTCGATCTCACCATCTGCACTAAGTCTCTGCTTCCAAGCTGAAGTCATGCTCCTGGAGCCCAAATTCACCCCTCTGGCAGTCCTGTAATGAATTCCTGTTGTGCCAAGCTGGTAGAGAGCTTCTTCCCATTATTATTTCTTCCCTAAGGTGAAATCATTCCCCCTCCTTCCTCCCCCAGCTGACATTTAATCCCAATACCTCGATGGCCTCTGCACATCTCAAAGTGAGGGGCCCTTCATTATCTCTCCCTGTGGCAGGTGAACTCCTGCCAGCTCCTGACTTCTCAAGCCCTGTTGGCATCACCCCGGTGTGGGATGGCTCCCCTGGCTCAGGCAGGGCTCCTGTTCATCCCCTGACTGTGGGGCTGCATCCCCATGGACGCATCCCCGACCTCCCTGGGCAGCTCCTGCCATGAGCAGCATTTGTGATGGAAGGAGGGGTGGATTAAATCAGGAATGGCTGAGTTTTTTGGCCGGGATTCAAGGGCGTGCCTTGGGATTATTGCCCTCCATCATCATCATCATCATCTTCGCTGCTGTTCCCTGTGCTCGGTTTCCCTGGCTGCTCTCCCCCATCCTGGACAGCCCTTCCTGCTCTCCCTTTTTCCTTTCTGAACGTCGTTTTCCTACCCGAGCACTCATCGAGCTCGTGGCCTTGATATCTCCTGTGGCATTTGCATATAAAGGTGGGTTTTAATAACGCAGGACTGGAAGGGAATGATAAACTGATATATTTCAGTGCTGCTGGCTTCTCCTGGGCCTCGTAAATCACTGCATAAAGCATTGCAGAGCCAGCCAGGGAGAACTGCTGCCTAGCAACTTCTCCCAGTTCCCCGGGGGAGCGGGATGTGGCCCTAAAAATCCACCTGAAAAGTCTCCTTTAAAACCCTGAGGCTGGGGGGAGAGGAGCTGTAAGGGAGGAAAACCTGCTCAGGGAAAAGAGTTGTAATGCAATTGGCAGAAGGAGTCACTTTGCATCTGAATGTGTCGGCTGAGCACAGGGAGGGATGAGTCAGCCCTTTGCAGGAAGGATCTGGAGATGCAGGACAGCAGAGCAGTGGCACCTCCCCAAAATCAGTGAGGATGAGGATAGGCAAGGGCATGGGAGGGAGGGCAGGACGATGTCTGACTCTGCCTGCCTGCTCTTCCTTCTCCAGGGGAAAAAAAAAAACTCTCATGATCATAGTCTTATCCTGGAGAAAGTTGTTGGTTTGGAAGATGATGAGGAGAAAGACAGAAAAAGGTGTCAGGCTGTTCTGCCCAGAGTCCAGCAGTGTGGGAGCTGGGACCATGGACCTCCAGGGCTGTCTGTGCCAGGGAGGTTTCATCTGAACCTCCTCCCTTGTGCCAGTGGGGATTTGGGACAAGGGTTTTCCTTGTGTCTTCCCACTGGGCTCTTGCTCCATCCCATCACTGCAGTCTGATCCAGGTCTCATCCTGTCCCAGGTCACTCACCTTTCTGTCCTCAGGGCTTCAGAATGAGAGCAGAGCCGTGCAAACCTTTTGGGCACTCAGAACTCCACATCCATTCTCACCTTTCTCTCTCCAGCTCCCCACCATCATCAGAGACCTTCAGGAAGATGCCAGGGCTGATGAACTGGGCCACCCTCTCCCGGCTGCCCCTCATTGCATCCGAGGTGACATCCTGTGTCAGCGGCTATGCCTTTGGGATGACAGCCCTGCTCACCTACCACAACCCAGACCCCCAGGCTTTGGAAGGCAAGTTTTAAGGAGTGAAGCTTGGAATGAGAACTTGAAAGTCAGAATATGGCAGTGCTGTGTTTCTGTGCATGCCATCAACCTTTAGATGCTGGTGGGAAGCACAACCAAGTGTCTTGTGTCCAAGTCTAGGTGTGAAAAATCCCACAAGTGAGATTTTTTCCCGCTTGGGGAGTGCCAAGAGGGACCTGGCTGGTAGGTCCAGGGAAGAGGTGAGTGTTGCTAACACCCCTCCTGGCTGGCAGGTCTCTTTGTGTACCCCTTGGACGAGGGCACGACTGTGGTGGGCTTCGAGGCGGCCGTGTCCCAGCGCACTGTGACAGTGCAGATCAAAGACAAAGCCAAGACAGATGTCACCTACTTCGACAGCTGCAGCCTCCCCCTTGGAAAAGCTGCTGATGGAAGTGGTGAGGGGGTTGAGGGTGTTTTAGAGAATGTGGGGAGAAAAGGAAGGAAAGGGGAGTGGGGAGGTGACAGGGGGTGCCTGGCTGGTGTGTGCTGCTGCACCAAGGGGGCTCCTTTTGGGAGGCTGAGGGGTTGTGGTGCTCATGCCAAAAGTGTCAGTCTTACCCATCTTGAAAAGTGCTGCTGCTTTGGGCAGCCAAAGGAGTGATGCAGAAGCTGAGGCTCTTTAGAGAAAACTGATGTGTGCAGTGGGGGGTTTGAGTGTTTGATCCAGGGCTGGAGGTTGTGGGAGGCCTGGAAAGGAGCATTTTCCATGCTTGCAATACCTGGCGTGGTCCAATCTCTGTGCAGGAAGGATTATGATGGATGAGGATTTGGAGAGAATTGTTTTTGTGGCCAGCCTGGGCATGATTCCTCCTCTGGAAAGTGTCTCCATCTTCATCAGCACCTCCTCTGAGCTGCAGACACTGCCCAGTGGGGTGGTGAGGGTCCTTCTGCCAGCTGTGTGTGTCCCCAGGGTCCCCCAGCCCAGCCTGGAGGGTGCCAGCAGCTTTTCCAGCCACCAGCTCCGATCGTACGTAAAACCACGGAGTGGGCTCTGTCTGGAATTGATCCTGGGGAATGCAGGGCTGCCTGAGCAGGAGCTGCAGGAGGCTGGAGAGTGGCTGCAGGCTTTACCTCTGGCAGACCTGCAGTTCCTGGGGGAATAGAACATGTTCACAGGGTTTATTCAGCTTTATCTCACTGCAGGGACAAACACCACTGTGGATCGGGGAGCCCGGAGCAGGGAAGCAGGTTCTGCCTGGCTGAGCTGCTGGACAGTGAGGCCACCAACCCCTTTGAGTACGAGTTCAGCTTCCAGCTGGAGATCCGGGGGCCGTGTTTGCTGGCAGGTAGGAGCACTGGGGCTGTCCTGCTGCACAAGGCTGATTTATCACCTCCCCAAGGCAATGTCCGCACTCCTCCTCCGCAATGTAAATCTGTGTTGGCAACTTAACTGTGCTGGGGTGGATTTGCCAGTACAGGGCTGATGCTAACGTGGGTTCCTGTCCTCTGCCACCTTGTCATCTCTTCTCCCTGGTCTCTCCCCATCTTCAATCCCTGCTGGCACCTGGGTTTCCCTGGGCAGGAGTTGAGAGCCCCACACACGAGATCCGAGCAGACGCCGACCCCTCGGCTCGCTCTGCCAAGAGCATCGTGATCACACTGGCCAACAAACACACCTTCGACAGACCCGTGGAGATCCTGATTCATCCGAGTGGTAGGTGGGCTCTGTTTCCCCTCTGCTGCTTCTGCCCCTTCCTGGGATCCTCATCTCTAGCTCTGGAGGCAGCTAGATTAGTGGTTTTGCAGATATTGTCAAGGTTAGGCTTCCCAGGAGGTAATCCTGGCCCTTCTCAGGGTTTTCTGAGCTCCCCAAGCTCACAGCTGCTGTTGCTTTCCCAGCCAAGGGTGCCTGCATCCCTGGCAGAACCACAGTGTAACCACAGCTGTTCTTCACACAATTCTCTGCATTTCCAGAGCCCCACATGCCCCACGTCTTAATGGAAAAGGGTGACATGACCCCTGCAGAGTACGAACGGCACCTGAAGGGGAAGAACGATTTCATTAAAGGCACTAAGAAAGACCCCAGTGCCAAGAAAAAGGTGAGAAACACAAGCTGCAGGTGTTGGCTGAGGCTTTCCATGGACTGGAGCTGAGCTAGAAGATGATCCCATGCTTCCAGCATCAGATACTACACTGTCCCAATGAGACCTGCAGCATCCTCCCTCAGAGAGGGGCTTGTGTGGAGGAAGAGAGGAAAATTCAGCAGTGCTGCTGATAAACTGAGAGGGGAAGGAGCTCTGAGATGGTTATTGTGTGTATAATTAGTGCTAGTCTAGCATAGCATAATTAGAGAGGTGCATTGTGATACCATTAAGGGTATTATAATTATTGCAATGACATAGAATAAAATATTCTTTTAATTGCTCAGTAAATGTTTACTGTTTCTGGGTAGCTGTCAGAAAGAAAGAAGTGATTTTCCTGGAATAATGAGCTGAACTGAAGACAAGGTAGGAGAGACTTCTCTTTGTTCTGCTGAACAGCAAAGAGAAAAATATCTGTGCTGAGATTTGTGCCTCATCTTCCAGCAGTTCTGAAAGAGTGAGTGACAGCCCAACACTTTGGCGTGTCTGGGATCAGTGGAAAGGAGCAGACAGCTCAGAGCCCTCCTGATTTCCAGGGTGGGCACCTTCCCCTAAGGAGCAGGTTGTGCTTGTGTGGCCACAGCTGGGGCTAGCAGTGTCAGCTCCTGTTTTCACAGCCAGGGCTCTCCTGTGTGCCCAGGGATGTTCATTTCCCCCTGAGCTCCTTCTCCACGTCCGACCCTGGGTTCCTCTTGGCAGACATCCCGGGCCTGCTGCAGGGATTCCTCCCCGCGCTGCTGAGATTTCTCCTTTCACCAGAGACTTGTCAACCCTCCTCTTTTCCCTTCCCTTTGCCCTCCACTCTCTCTGGCAGGGCTGGGACTCTGCAGGCATCTCCTCTAATTGTGTTCAGTGTGTGGCAGGTGGAACGAGATGAAACTCCCACGCTACGCCTCGGATGGCTCCCTAATTATTTCTGCATCTTTAGCATGTCAAATTATCTAAGGGGGGATCGTTCTGGAGACATTTCCCTGCAGGAAAGCCACCTGTGCCCCAGGAGGACTGGGAAACAACTGCAGAGAGTAGAGGAAATGCCTGGAATACCTGGGGTAGATGATGGGCTGGAATTGCTGCTGCTCAGAGCAGGGCACTGGCCACTTCTTGGCTTAAATTAAATTAGCCCAGAAATTTCAGCAGTAAATGATAATTAATTCTCCTCCCTCTGTTTGTTATGCAAAAGGCTTGGATGCTGTCAGCTGTAGGTTGGTGGGGATGGATCCACACTGGAATCAACTTTCCTCGACAAAATCTAATTAGTTTACTGTAATTGGATAATGGGTGAAGGGGAACGGAAGGGAGGTGAGGAGATGTTTTATTTTCTGGCTGACCTGTAGCAGCTCCTCTGAAGCTGTTTACTAAAGATTTGCCTGTAAAATTCCCTCTAGTCAGTGAGAAATCCCAAAATATGGGTTTATCCTGATCACACAGGAAATTAATGTCACGGATACCCAACAGCATTCCAGGGAGTTCTGTGGATAGATCCAGGGCCATGATTCAGTATTTGGACAGAGGCAGCAAGAAACACTCTAGTCTGGAATGTGATAAACTGGAAAAGTTAGAGAAAATAATGTCATGTGGCTGGAGGGAAATGGAAAAAGCCCTTTGATTTCTCAGCAGCTGATCAATTTATACCCCATAGCATAGGAGGGAAAGGCAGGAGGATGAGTGGGAGCTTGGCTCGTTCCTGTGAGTGGGACCTGTCTTTTCACTGGGTCAGAGAAGCAGCACTCAGGCAGAGGAGCTGAAAGCAGAGCTTGTGTGTGTGTGTGTGTGTGTGTGTGTGTGTTGAGCCACAGGGAATTAGTGAGTTTTAGAAAACAAAGGTTGATCCTCAGTTCTTAGACTGAGGAATGTGAGTCATGGCTGGAGAAAACAAGCTCAGTTATCTGGGGTCTGGTTTACCCCCTGTGAAACCATCTAGAAAAGCAGCCAGAAAGAGGAGAGAAGAGGCAAACAAAGCCCCTGAGGATGGAGCTGCTGTTGAGGAGCTGCTCCCACACTCAGACCCAGGGATGAAAGGCCATGGCCGGGCTGATGTGGGGTCCTGGAGCTCCCTCCAAAGCAGCTGAGGCTGTAAACCCATTACTGCTTTATACACAAGTAACAGCGCATTATAAACCTACCACGAGAGGTTTTTACCAGTGCAATTTTATCCCATTTGTAATGAATACTTGAAATAGAAGGAGAGAAAATGCAGAGAGCCATTGGAGCTGTGTGCAGTGCAGAGATCATGCAGGCTCCTATCGAACCACGGCCAGAGCAGACGGTTCAGCTTTCCAAAGCCTTTCAATCCCTACAAAGAAAAGTGATAAAAGATATGGGCAGAAAAAGCAGCAAACCAGAGGTGGCAGGAATGAATTGGAGTGCTGAATGCAGCAGATCAAGGGCTGCATCTCACACTTCATTAGTGAGTGACCATGGAGAAAAACTGGTGTGCCTGGTGGGATGCTAAGCTGTGCTAATGGACCAGGATTTTGAGAAGGATCTAATGAAATGTTTGGAGAATCAGTTTTGCAAGGTGCTGGGTCGGGCCAGGCCTTTTGATTTCTTCTCCAGGGTTTTATCTGAGTGTGCAGTTGCCCCATATAATCCCAGAACAGTTTGGTGGAAAAGGCCTCAAAGCTTATCCTGTCCCATCCCTCCCGTGAGCAGGGACACCTTTCACTATCCCAGCTCGCTCCAAGCCCTGTCCAGCCTGACCTTGGACACTTGCAGGGATGGTGAATACTGTGGGTATGGACAGAACAGCACACTTGGACCTTGGCACACCCTGTGTTGTCACCTCTGGGGCCAGAACAAGCACATTCTGGTCCACAAAAGGCCATGCACTCACATTTTTAGTCCTGCTCTGATTCCCTTCAAATTGAAACGGTGGAAAAATCAACCTCTGGAGCTGTCTCCTGCTTTTTTTCAGATGGAAATCATCAGGAAACGACTGAACAAGGATATCCCCCACCACCCTGTGATCATGCTCAACTTCTGCCCTGACTTGAGCACTGTGCAGCCAGGCCTCCGGAAAGCGCAGGGAGAGTTTATCTTCCTGGTGGACCGCAGCAGGAGCATGAGTGGTGTGAACATCAGCCGTGCCCAGGTACCTGCAGGAGGGGAAGCACCTGCCTGTCAGCAGGGATGAATGAGAGACGGCAGTGGCAGTGCTGAGAGCATAAGTGTTCATTATCAGGGGATGGGGGGTAATTATGGGCTGTGTTTAATCATCTCAACTGTGGCGCTCGTTCGGTACCTGCAACAAAGGGGATCTCCCCCATTCTCTTCCCCTTCTTCCTATCAGCACATAAAATGCAAAATTATTTTCTTTCCCTCTTGCTGGCATGTTTTGTGCATCCCTTTTTGAGCTCTCCCTGTCTCCAGGAGGGCTTTGGGTGATGGCTTGGAGGAAACCTCCAGGGAGCTCCGAGGGGAGTGAGGTGCTGACCGTGCATTGTGAGAGGTTTTGCTGATGGGCACCTCTGTGAACCCACAGAGAAATGATTTAAACATGAGACAGCCCTTTCCCAAAGACAAATGAACACCAGCAGCCTGGTGGATGGATATAGGAGTTGTGTCAAGACCTCTGGATAAAAGCCAGCATTGTCAGGATATTTTGTGGGTCTGAGGTTCCTCTGTCAGATGTGGCTCTTACCCAGAGCCAGCCCTGGTGCAGGACCCTGCCCTTGGTCTGTTGAACCTCATGAGGTTCCCGTGGACCCACTCCTGAGCTTGTCCATCCTCTAGCACATCTCTTTTTCCATCTGTCTCCAGTTTCCATGGGAACTGCTGAAGGAGGACAGACACCTTCAGCAACACAGACTGGGATGCTGGGGAGCCTGCAGATGGCTGCAGCACATCCCCTGGGACAGGGAGGCTGTTCCCAAGGGGAACAGGACATCTCTGGAGTTGTGACCCCTTCCTCCAGCATCTTTAGGAGTCTGGGAATCTTGTCCCAGGGTGGATTTTTGCTTTCTGACTCCCAGCATGGTTGGGTTTGGGCACCACAGTCTCTGCAGCCTCTGTGGAGGCAGGGTTGTCCCCTGGGGATGGGGACCTGCAGGATCAGAGCCCTTCTCTGAGAGGTCCTGAAATGGAAACTCCATCACAGGAGGGCTGTAGTAACAGGAAAAAGGCTGTTCCCCTTCAGGAAAAAATGTTTTGAGAGAAATTTTGGAGGAGATACCTCAAGGGAGGAACCACTGTCCCTCCTTTGGGTGTCCCATCCCACACACCAGGGACCTTGGAGCAGGGGCTGTTCTGAGAGGGTTTGTGGAACCTTCTGCATCATCCTCAGCTGGCTGGATGCATGGCATGACGGGTTTTGGAGCTGTGCAGCCTCAGGATGCCCTCAGGGATGGGGTGGAAGGGCCTGTGTGGAGCAGGAGGGCATCCGTCCAAAGCAGCTGGAGTGGAAAATTCAGGGATTTAAATTTCCTGCAGCTAGTTCCTTTCCCACCCTGATGCAGCCAGGGAGAAGAGCCAGGCTGTGATGGTGCTCGCTGGCAAAACCGCACTAATAATTGGGAATTGACTTTTCTAGAAGCAAACATCTCTCCTTATTGAGTTGCCATATAGCTACGGAGTGCAACAGGATCAAGATCAATATTTACCATAAGGAGCAATAAATCTTTCTGCTTGCTGAAATAGCAAGCAGGCATCGGTTGCCCATTTTGGGAAGTGCTTTAAGAGAAATATTTGGAAATTTGTATTTGTATATTTGTAATGAGTTCCAAGATGGGATGTCAGCACTGAGATCTGGAAGAGCCAGCATCCCAGGAGCCATCTGGGAGCAGTGGTATAAATATATCCTCGTAGGTTTGAGATAACAGCTTGGATTTGAGTACTCCAGAGCCTGTTAAAGGGCAGCCCTGTTCCTGTACATGATTCCACTGATTTTCAGTGCTCCAGCTCTGTGTTGCTGCTGAGTCTTGCAGGCTTTGGGAGCTGGGCTGACCTGGCACCACATCCCTGCTGGACCCAGGCAGGGGTTCACCGTGTCCCTCTGTGGTCACTTGGTATTTGCCACTGACAGGACAACTCAGGGAGGTTTTTGAAGGCTGTTTGACCTTGGCAGCTCCTCCAGGGGCTGGCTCGAGGGTTTCTGCTGCCCTCGGCAGACTGGCAGGAGTCTGCCTTGATCAGCATTTAAATAGAACTGAGCTGCTCCTGAACACTTTGCTTTACATTCTGCTTTAAATAAACACTTGCTTTAAATGGGCCTCCTCTCCTGCCACATAATTGCTCCTACAAGCTCAAGAGCTCCTTAGGCAGCTCTTGCTCAGTTGCTGTGATCACAAGCTCTGTCCTGGACTTGTCCACAATATCACTGTGACAATTCAAGCTGCTCTTGCCTTATGTAAAGCCCAGGAATAGGCACATTAGATAACCACCTCTGGTAAAGAAAATAGCTTAAAACTGTTGTCTCCCAGTTATTTTAATTGAAGTCAGCTATGAATACAAGAGAATTGGGGATGAGGGAGGCTTTTCCTTTTGTGTAACTTAAAGCTGTTTGTTTATTTTCTTCGACTTTAGGCATTCAGATGCATTGCATGTCGCACTTCTCAATTTCACACTCTGCTTCTCACCCACCAGCTCTGTGCTGCAGCACTGTGTTGCCAGCACAAATTGAATCCCTTAAAAACAAACAGAAAAAATTGTTCAGTTCTTTGTTGTCCTTTTTTTTTCCCCCCAAAGACTCCCCATTTTCCTCAGTGCTTCGGGTCCCAGATATCATCAAGGGACTTTGAAAAGAGTGGGGTCGTATGGAGGCATGGGAAAGAAGCAGTGGGTTTGTTGGCAGATGAAGGTGGGAATAAGATGGGATGGCTCAGAGTTGTGACTGGTGCAGCTGGGGAGTTGGGGCAGCCAGGGAGAGTCCAAGTGTGCTGATTCTGTTTGCTTTCCCCTCTCCAGGATGCCCTGTTGGTCATTCTCAAGAGCCTGATGCCAGCGTGTCTCTTCAACATCATTGGGTTTGGATCCACCTTCAAGACCCTCTTTCCTATCAGCCAGGGCTATTGTGAGGTGTGTGAACCCACAGTCCATAGGATCACAGACTGGTTTGTGTGGGGAGGGATCTTCCATGGACAGGGACACCTTCCACTATCCCTGGCTGCTCCAAGCCCCATCCAACCTTGGACACTTCCAGGGGCAGCCACAGCTTCTCTGGGCTACCTGTGCTAGGGCCTCACCACCCTTAGAGTAAATAATTTCCTTACAGTACCAAATCTGAGCCTGCCCCTTTTCAGCTTAAAGCTATTGCCCCGTGACCTGTCACTCCAGGCCCTCGTCCAAAGTCCTTCTCCAGCTCTCTTGGAGCCCCTTTAGACATTGGGAGGGGCTTTGATGTCTCCCCAAAGCAGGATGAACAGCCTCAACTCCCTCAGCATCCCTCATGGTTCTTGGAGGGTGTTGGTGCTGACAATTCCACTGTTCCTTTGGACAGGAGAGCCTGGCCATTGCCTGCCAGAGCATCAGGAGGATCAGGGCTGATATGGGCAGCATCAACCTCTTATCTCCCCTCAAGTGGGTCACCCGCCAGCCCATCCACAGGGGCCACCCCCGGCTGCTCTTTGTGCTGACAGCCGGGGCCATCAGCAACCCCGGGAAGGTTCTGGAGCTGCTGCGGGACCACTCCTGCTCCACCAGGTACAGACCCACCCCTGCAGGACTGCCACAGCCTGGGATGTGCCTCCCCTGAGCCCAGCTCCGGCTCACTGAGTCCCCACTGCACAGACAGAGGCAGGAGAGATTGCTGCTGCGAGCCATGGGAGAACCTCAAAGGGTTTGGAACGGATCCCAGAAGTTCAGATGCTTTTTAAACAATCAAAAGCAGGATAATTGAGCTGACAACTTCACAGCTCTCGGCTGATGCTTCCTGCTAGGAGAGATTGACACGCCAACAATCTTCCTTGCTTTTTTTTTCAAATTTTTTTTTAAAGCACATCTGGGGCTGGCCCCAGCTGCTTCCAGGATGGGGCTGTGCAGAATTGAATATGCTGAAAGGGAGCAATGTAAAAAGCAGCTAATTTGTGCATGAGCTCCCAGCCTGGCTCCCCAGCCTTGATCACAGGCTGTTCTGGTTTCTCCTCTGCCTCTTTAAGGGGCACAAAACATGAGAAAAATGTAAGAAATCCTGATTCCTCTTCCATGTCTCAGATTTTGGGGTTATCAGGGAAGCTGCTCTGTGGGTTTGTAACCCCACAGAGGTCTGATTGTTTGCCAGTGTAGAGCACATCCCACCATCCCACCCCTCACTCTTGTGGAGCTGGAGCGGGGAGGGTAAAATGCAGTCAGAGCTGGAGTGTGATCCTGAAAGGGAGTCCTGGGCATGGCCCATCTTAAAAAAAAGAAGATCAGAGCCTTATTTAGGAGGGGTACAAGACTGGCCTAGGATGTGCAGCTGAAGATTAAAACCCTCCGAGAGAAAAGCCCCTCGTGCAGCTGCAGTTTACTGCTGAACGTGCTTTCCTCCTCAGCAGCCCACTGCCCTGCTCAAATGCTGTATCCCACCCATTCCCATCCTCTTGGCTTCCTGGCACATTCATCCCCTCCAAGCACTGCCCTCCCTGATGGGATCCAGCTCGACTTCAGCCTTCAGCCCAAACCCTGTCCTGAATCGCAGAGCTGAGAGATGGGGGGGCAGCCTTACCTGGCTTGATTCTCCTTCCTTGAGAAAATGTTTATTTTCATTGCAAGCAGAGATAATGAATGGATATTTAGTGCTACTGACCACAGCCAGCAGGGAAAAGAGCTGAACTGAGAGCAAAGCAGCTTGTTTGTGTTTGCAGAGGAGGGGAAGGCTTGAGGTGCTGCCGGGAGCCCCTGAGGGTCACTGCTGAGGGCTGGGCTTTGGGGAAGGGGTTTGGGGTCTGCTGAGAGGAGGGGGCTGGTGCTTCATAGAACCCCAGAATGGTTTGGATTGGAAGGAACCTTAAAGTTCATCTCATTCCATCCCCCTGCCATGGGCAGGGACCCCTTCCATAGACCAGGGTGCCTCAAACCCCATCCAGCCTGGCCTTGGACACTTCCAGGGATCCAGAGGCAGCCACAGCTTCCCTGGGCAGCCTGTGCCAGTGCCACCCTCACAGAGAACAATTCCTTCCCAATATCCAGTCTAACCCTGCCCTCTGCCAGTGGGAAGCCATTCCTGCTTTTCCTGTCACTCCATGACCATGTCCAAAATCCTTCTCCAGCTCTCTTGGAGCCCCTTTAGGCACTGGGAGGTTCCCAACCCTCCTGCCACCCACCTGAAAGTGGAGCTGATTATTCTGCTGACCATAGCAGTGGGATAAACCAGAGGGGGTTTCTACCTGAGGGTGTGTGTGGGCTACATGGGCCTGGGTTTTCCTTTGGATCCCAATTGTCCTTGTCCCCTTGCAGGTGCTACAGCTTTGGCATCGGGCCCAATGCCTGCAGGAGGCTGGTCCGGGGTCTGGCTGCCGTGTCCAGGGGCAGCTCCGAGTTCCTGGCCGAGGGCGAGCGGCTGCAGCCCAAGGTAGAGCCCCCGCTCCCCGTGGGGCTGGCACGATGCTCTGCTTCACTGAGCTTCCCAGCAGCTCCATTCCCCATCCTGGCCCTGCCTTCCCAACCCTCCTGGCAGCAGGTGGGCAAGCAGGAGGGGGTGAAGGAGCATCTCCATGGAGGTGGAAGGTGTGTTTCCCTTCCCTGGGCTGCGATGCTGCAGCTCTGCCTTCAAAGGCAGCTCTGCCGCAGATACGGCCAGGGCAGAGGGACCGGCATCAAAGCAGCCAATTAGTTTTGAAGTCAGGCTCAGCCCTGGCGTTGCTCAGGCGAGAAGGACTCGGGGTTGGAGCGAGAGGAATGTGCTGTGATGGCTTTGCTTGTTAAGCTGACTTTAAAGCCTCCCCGTTCCCTCTCTCCCCATGAAGAGTAAAAATGTGCTTCAAATCCGGCGCAGGGATGGCTCTGTCCCCTGGTGAATACACCGAGCCCAGCTTGTCACCTGCTGCTTGACTAAACCCAGAGAGAATTGGGTCTTTAGCTCCTAAATATCTCCAAAAAGCCAGCTCCTACCTTGATCTCTCAAGGGGGAGTTCTGCAACTCCACCCTCTGCAGGAACCTGGCGCACACAAAAACCTCTCTAAGACAGAATGGCATCAACATTTCTGATGTAAATTAAAAGCAAAGACAGTGAAGAGAGAGGTGTTTAATAAGAGCTATTAATAAGAGCTTTGCAGGCTGTGCAGCTCGGTGCCTTCAGCAGTCTGAGGCGTCAATTAATGGCCTTATGAAACAGCCTGGTGTGTCTTTCCAAGCCTGTGAAAAAGCAGGGAACAATAGGGAATATTTGAGCTGTTCTGTCTCTAAATGCGGTGTTCGGTTCCCTTGGCGTGCAGGGAAGCTGGTGTAGATGGCTCCCTGGGAGGTTTGTCCATGAGGTATTCACGGATATTGGTCTTCTCCACACGTGTGACTGGCAGAGCATTGCTGATCTCTGGCAGTGACTTGTGCCAGCAATGTTCCAAAAACACCGTGTGTGAGTGCTGGGCTTGGGACAGGGGCTGGGGCTCAGACCAGAGCAGGCTGGCAGCGTTTCCTGGGTGCAGCAAGAGAAAGATCCCTCAGGCCATAAGCTCCCACCTTGCTCACTGGCTGCTCATGGTAAAAAAACATGGAATCATGGAGTCATTTCAGTTGGAAAAGACCAACCATTTACCCTGGGCTGTGTATAACTGTGCCAAGGAGAAGGGGGAGCTGGGATGGGTGTCAGAGTAGACTAAGAGGAAGCAGACTGTCAGGAGAGGGTAGGAATCAGATGATGGGTTTGTTTGAGGGAATATTCACCATGGCTCACACCGTGTCCAGCTGGTGTTGAACCTCTCCCCCTGCCCTTTGCAGATGATCAGGTCACTGAAGAAGGCGATGGCACCGGTCCTGAGCGATGTGTCTGTGGAGTGGGTGTTTCCTGAGAGCACCGAGGTCTTGGTGTCCCCTGTCAGCAGCAGCTGCCTGTTCCCTGGTGACCGTCTGCTCAGCTATGGCATCATCTGTGACACCTCCCCGTACCTCTCCAACCCCAGATCTGTGAGTCTGGGGGGCTGTCCCAGGAGCTGGGGGTGTTGGGCTGTGTGCATGGTCACAGGGTGTCTCCTGCTTCCCAGCTGTGTCCTTAGGGAGGTGAGGGGGGGCAGTTTGGGGGCCAGCAGTGCCTGGGGGATGCTGCTGCAGCCTGGCTCAGCTGGGAGCTGGTGGACAGACAGGGTGGTGGGATTGTTTCCTCTCTGTGCTCTGGTGGGACTGTTCCCTCTCTGTGCTGTTGTTGGACTGTTCCCTCCGTGCTGTTTTGGGACTGTTCTCTCTCTGTGCTTTCCTCCAGGACAAGAGGCGGCGGTACAGCATGATGCATTCCCAGGAGTCGGGCAGCTCTGTTTTCTTTCACTCCCAGGAGGAGGGAGCAGGTTTGGAGAGCTGGAACCACTCCAGAGACTCGGAGGGCTCCTGCCCCACCAAGCGCTCCCCCGACCGCCTGGGCGTGGGCAGAGATCCTGGGGGAGAGTCGGACACGGACACGGGTCAGGTTTTCCTCTCTACATGCCCCTGTCTCTCTAATCAAACTTCAGTCCCTGCTCCCCCAATTATTTTGCCTGATTTTTACATGTCTTCAGCTGCAAAGAGCTGGAGGAGCTTGCAGGAGAGATGACAGATCTCCTGAGGCTTGAGCAAGTCTGTTTGGTTTGGATGTTTTATCCAAACCTGTCAGGAAATCAAGGGAAGCCCTGGTGAGCTAGGTTCCCTGGAGATTTTCAAAGCAGCTTTAGCTTTGGCCACATAATTATTTACAAGCTTCCCAAGCAGTGTGAGGAGGAGTGGAGTGAGCAAATGGGTAGCTCTGCTAGACCATCCCTGTTCCTGCAAAGCAGCTTCCCGATCAGGAGTAGGGGGGAATGGATCCAAGCTCACTCCCCAGGGTGTCACTCCTCCCCACCATGGCCTGGCTGGCTGTTTGTGTCAGCAGCATGTGGCACAAAGCAGCTGGTTGCACCCCAGACCTGGGGAAACCTCTGTTACTCACAGGATGTTCTTCCCTTTTATTCCAAGAGGAGCTGTGCTGTGCATCCCCTCAAACTTGTCAGAAGCAATGAGAAATCATGTCTTTCCAAGGCAAATTTTAGTCTTGCTCTGACAGGAGCGTGTCTGCACTAATTAAATTTCATTAGTAAACCCTTTGTCTTCTCCAGGGAGGTTTGGGGAAATGCAGTCAGGCTTTTTTTGGCTGAAAACTCCTCAGACAAAACCTTCCCAACCTGCTCTCTTGACATCCCCAGGAATTATGAGTGTTTCTATTTCCTTTTGTGCTTTCGTTGCTTTGCTTAAAACTTTGCAGGGCTGAGTGTGTCCCCCTGAGCTTTGGCAGGACGCTGGGGAGGGCTCCCACCGTGAGCCAGGGGGACGCTGCTGGCTGATCCCACTCCAGAGTGGAGCTGATCCTCTCTCCCACCGTTCAGGAATGGATGTGAAAGCTGTGTCCAGGAGACGGGCGTACAGCACCACCCAAATCTCCGACCATGAGCCTCGCAGGAAGGTGCCCACAGCCAGCGACCCTGGCACGGCCCTGGTGAAAAATCCCCTCCGAAAAACCCAGCTGCAGGACCTGCAGCAGGTCAGCCCCGAGCCCTGGCAGGTGGATGTGCAGGTGGGTGATCCCCCAGGAGGGCTTTGCCTGCAGGTGGAGGC
>PYHW01009651.1:27950-40422 GCA_013186435.1 Turdus rufiventris | reverse complement strand
TGTCTGCCTGGCGCTGGCCATGGCGCTGGGCCTGGTGGAGCCGCGCCTGGAGGAGCAGCGCCGGGCTGAGGCGGCGTGTCGCCACATCCAGGTGGGAAGCGCCCTCCGTGAAGGGTAGGAGGGGGGCCTTGCTGGGGGGGAGACCTTCGGTCACCCCCGAAGAAGGGCACAGGGGGTCGTAGCCTTCCAGACATCATGAAAGAGAGGGTGGGCCGTGATGTGTGGGGCCTCTCGAACCCCCCACGAACGTCACAGAGTGGCAGTGCTGTGGGGAGTCACCGAGACCCGGCCCCCTGAAGGGAAGGGAGGTCCTTGCTTTGGGCTGTCCCTCAGACACCCCCATTAAGGGTAGGGGGGTCAGTGCTCTGGAGAAGCCATTCGACATCATCCACAAAGGGGAGGGGGATTCTGGTGAGGAGCCCCTCAGATGCCCCCTCTCAGGGGGGTCACTGCTGTGGGGAGCCCCCCCGACACTTCTGGTGAAGGGCAGGGGACAGCCTTGTTTTATGGAGCTCCTCGTGAAGGGAAGGGGGATCACTGATGTGGGAGCGCCCCAAACACCTCCCCATCTCTCCCCAAGGAAGGTGGGGGATGCTGCAGTGAGCAGCCCTCAGGCATCTCCCCAAAGCAGGAGTGCTGGGAGCAGCCCCACTCTTTCTCCCCAGAAATAGGGTCCTGGGGAAGCCTCTCACTCCGCAGCCCCTCATCACCCTAAAGCAGGTACTTTAGAAAGCAGGGGACCCTTGCTCCCTTGTCCCCCCCCAGAGGGAAGGTGTCGGGGCCCTGGTGATGGGGGTCTCATGTTCCAGGACACGGATGGTGATGCCCAGCTCCATCCCCTCTGCCTGAGACACACAGGGACCCCGTGGTGCTGGGCCAGGCCATGCTGGCAGGGCACGGGGACGGATGGTGCTGAACATATTTCCTGGGTAAAAATAGAGCACTGGTGCTCAGAGCCAGCTGTCACCTGCTCCACCGACCAGCAGACACATTCCCCGAAGTTTCTCAGGGTGCTTTCTCTGCTCTGTCCTCGCTGGGTTGTTCCATTTGCTGTCCCTGGGTTTGTGCCCGATGACACATCCCTAGGGTGTCACTGGTGCTTTGGGACTGCAGCTCACAGGGAAGGCCACTCGTTTGTATCAGTCCAGGTGACAGCTGGGGCACCACCAGACCTGTGGGATCATGAACTGTGAGGAAACTCCTGAACAGCCTCCTGTGTGTTGTTTTCCAACATCTCTTGATTTCCTCCCCCAGCTTCCCCCATTATGGGTTCACTCTTCCTCAAACTAACCTGCCCTCACAGTCCACTGCCACAAAAATACCATTGTTTTTCCTGTTGCTGCTTTTAATTGGATTTGCTTTTAAATGCTGTTTGCCTGATTTATTTATGGAGAGGGAGAAAAATACAATAATGCATCCTTTTTCAGAAGTGTTCAGACATGACCACAGAATCATGGAATGATTTGGGCTGGAAGGGACTTTAAGGTGCTTTTCTTTCCACCCCTACCATGGACAGGGACACGTTCCACTATCCCAGCTCGCTCCAAGCCCTGTCCAGCCTGGCCTTGGACACTTCCAGGATGGGGCAGCCACAGCTTCTCTGGGCAAAATATATTTATATTCTAGATTAACAAATTACTCCCCCTCCTGGTTCCTCTTCTTCCTTTGAAAAGGGCACCTTTAGAAAAGACTGGTTTAGGGGTAAATTGTACCAGACAAAAATATATGGGCTGCAAATGATCTTTTATGTGGTTACAATGATTTAAACCCAATGGTTGGAGTCTGATTGAGACTGTTGGACCAACCCACTGGGACATGTAATACCACGGAAACACCATGTTCTCCTTTGCTGGGAAGTCTGGGATAACTGAGCAGGTTTTTGTGTTTATATTCCTTTTAGACCGTGTTTGTTGGGAAGAACAAACCTCAGAAAGATCCCCTGAGCTCCTTCCGCTGGCAGGGCTTCAAGCTGGAGGAATATCTGATCGGCCAGCCCATCGGGAAGGGCTGCAGTGCTGCTGTGTATGAAGCAGCTATTCCCTTCTGTCCCAGTCCTCAGGATCATGCAGAGAACAGTCATCACCCAGCTGTGCAGCAGGACCGTGGCTCAGCTTCCCAGGGGGCTGAAGAGGAGCCTGTAGTGAAGCACCAACCAAAAGGGGCTTTTCCCTTAGCTATCAAAATGATGTGGAACATTTCGGTAAGGAGTCAGCGCTGAATCCCCTGTGGCTGTTGCTGGGAATTCTGGCTGGAATGTTTAATACTGAAGTGTTGAAAGCACTAATTATGGAGTGCAGGATGAGTGTGTCACAACAAAGCTGTTGGTAGGTGACTCTGGAGACACTGAGTGTTAGTGAAGAGTCCCAGAGTGAGGTAATTAGCATTCGTCATCCTCTGGAATCGGCACTGAGAGCTGCTGCTGCTGCTGGAGCTGGTGGGTTTGGAGGTGATGCTTTGGGAAGAAAAGGTTTTCTGAGGCTGGCTCTATTGGAAGGAGCTAAGAGGGCAAAGCCAGTGCTGACAGTGATTTAGGAATTGGTGTCCTGTCAGTGTCAGGACAGAGCTGGTTTTCTTCCTGAAGAGTCAGTGGCCTCAGGGTGCACCGTGGCCTGCCTGCTATGTCCCCTTGCCGTGAGGTGACTGTCCACAATCTGCTCCAGTGTTTCCCAGCCTGGGTGACTGGTGATCCAGTTTCTTAAAGTGGCTCTTCCACGTTTAAAAAAAAATCCATGTAGCTTTCCCTATTGACGTGACAAGTGAATATTTCAAGAGAATCTTCCAAAATGCCAACATCTGGAATCCCTTGGACTCCAGAAATACCCTGGCATTTAGCTGTGGGCTCTTCCATTTGGTTTGGAAGTTGAAAGTGAGTGCTAAGCTGTAGTTTGGATTGCTGACAGTCAAGGATGCATTTGAAGAGACAAATAGATTTCTTTGTACAAATAAAGGCCTTGCAGCCTCCCTTGGTGAGCTCTATAAGTAGTTAATTGCCTTCCTTGATTTTCAAGGGAGGGAAGTCTTGGAGTCTGGTCTCAGTGGATCTAGCTCCAGCTGCAGTGCCAGCATCAGGATTATCTGCTTTCAGCTTGCATAGGGGCTGGATGATTTTGGAGCTGGAACCAACATGGGGTGTGATTGTTGTTGCAGGCTGGTTCCTCGAGTGAAGCCATCCTGGATGCCATGGGCCGAGAGCTGGTCCCAGCCACGGGCCTGGCCTTGGCCGGGGAGTACGGAGCTGCCTCTGGCCGCAGGTATGGAGCTGGCAAGGTGCAGTCTTACACCTTGATTATTTTTGCAGCAATTCGCACTGTTAAGAAGGTGGACAGGGCTTTCTAGAATAACTGCTGAAAGCAGGTAAACCTGGGGATTGTTAAGTTTGTTGGCATGCAGGGAATTGCATTGCTAAAATGTGTGGTTGGAGGGGGTTGGAAGGGTGCATCAATAATTTGGGAGTGTTTGGGGGTCCCACCAGGGTCTGGTGGCTACCTGTGGCTATATCTTTAGTTTCCCTGTGTTCAAATGTGTTGTCATTTGCTGAGGTAAAGGCTGGAGGAACCACTGGTTAAACACCATTTAAATTTGTATTGTGATGCTTTTTAATTGCACTTCTGCAATCGGTAACAGTTTGAGTGTATTAAACATCAAATGATTTCACTGTAATACAATTTGACTGTGAGGTTTGAGAACTGGTTTGGTGTAAAATGGGTGCTGGACAGGGAGGTTGGAACTGTTTCAGTGCAGGTAAACTGGTGAGAAGGAAAATGGAAATGACTCAGTTCCTGCTCTTTGACCTGAGTGGGAAATGAGCAAACAGCATAAAGGTGGAAAATCTCATGGAAACTTCTAAATTACTTCAAGTTAGCTATCTTTTTGTTCAGAAATGCATCTTTTTGTTCCATTTGAAACAATGGAGTCCACAGCCCAGATTGTCTGATTTAAATTTCAAATCCATCCCGGCTGCCAATACAAATGAATAATGAATGCTGTGCCCGTGGCTGGCTGGGAATGCAGTAGAGCAGCCAAAGGGATATTTGACATTCAGGGGATGAGAGATGTGTGTTGCAGACAAATAGGTAACCTGCTTTTCAGGGCAGGGAGAGCTTCCTGACTGTGCCATAAAATAGAGGGTCTAAATTGATACTCCCAGTGTGAAGTTGACCTTTATTATAAAGTAATTGCATTTGGGTGTTATTCTCTAGAGCTGCTGTAGCTCTTTTTGAATAGAGAAGCAGCCTGTGCCTGGTTCTGCTTTTGTCAGCAGTATGGAAGGGTTAGTGGGGCTTGAGTAAAATGAAAGCTGCATGTTATGTGTGAGAGTTTTTATCAAAGCTTTGTTTGTAGTGCAGGTAAAGCACCCTTATTTCCTGTTTGGCCGTTGTGAATAGGGAAATGCAGTTACAGCAGAGCCCCTGTGAGGCTTTGATTGGCTCAGTTTGCTCTGGGAGGCACTGGGGTGGATTCTGAGCTCTGGAGAATGTGCTGGGAGATGCCCATTACTGCTGTGGGTGCTCTGCATCCACCTGGGAAATGCTGGGCTGAGATGCTCCTTGGAAAATGGGCGGTGGAGCTGCTGCCCATGTTCTTGGTCAGTTAATGCATTTGAGGATGTGCATGTCTGACTGTTTGCTTAACGTGCAGTCCTGTAATCCACCCTGTGCAGCTTTAATCTCCCTCTGATGAGGCTTCCAGTGCAGAACAAACGTGTTTGCTCACTGCTGGGGAGCCCTTTGGTGTGGAGAACAGGCCATAATAATGAAAAACAATTCCAGCAATAACAGCAGTGTGCCTGTGATCCATCAGAACCGACTGAGGGATTGGTGCAATCTGTGGTGTCTTTTCTCTGCACAGAAAACCTGTCCTTGGGAGGAAGAAGCTTCAACCTCATCCAAATATAATCCAGGTGATCCGAGCGTTCACGTCCTCTGTCCCTTTGCTGCCTGGAGCCTTTGCTGACTATCCTGATGTCCTTCCACTGAGCCTGAACCCCAGAGGGATCGGCCACAGCCGCACGCTCTTCTTGGTGATGAAGAAGTAGGTGGAGAGAAGCTGGTTAACGTGACTTGGGTACTCTGTCCCTGCAAAGCTTGGGTCTGGGCTGCTGCCAAAGAGCAGAGTATGCTCTTGGAAACGCCTCCCAGGACCTGTTCCAAGTCCTTGAGGTTCTGACTGTGCTTCCACAATGAAGACAAACCGTTCTTTTTAATAATTACCCCCAATTGAAGTGAGAAATGTGGAGTTTGTCCCCATTTGTCTGCCCTTCTGAGCCTGAACTTCACCACTAGTCTGAGCACACTGCTAGAGATGGAGTAGAATCAGTAATGAGATGAGCCAGCACTGAGGTTGAACTGGCAGTGATAAGCCTGCAGGATGCTAATTCACTTTTTTCCCCCTTGTTCTGCCTAGTTACCCCTGCACGCTGCGCCAGTATCTGCAGGAGAACACTCCGGATGTTCGCCTCTCCACAGTGATGATTCTGCAGCTCTTGGAAGGTGTGGACCACCTTGTTCGACATGGAATAGCACACAGAGACCTCAAGTCTGACAACATTCTGGTTGAATTTGATTCTGGTAGGTAGATCCCTGAGGATAAATGCCAGTTAATTCACAGAAGTGATTCAGTCACGTTGGTATTCAGGGAAGTCCCATCCAGCTGTGTGTTTGGGGAAAAAAAGCATCAAATCTTTTAAATCTCAGGTTTAGTTTTTAGCTCAGTGTTTGCTGTCATTGCAGCAAGTCATTGATCCTGTGTGTGCCTGAGGTTTTGGGTCATTACCACAGACATAGTGCATTGCTGAGGTGATGGATTGCATGAGCACAGCCAGCATTAACTGGAGCATCTGGGAACACCACATTTGGGATGCTGCAGGAAACTTTGCTTCAGGCTCTTGGCTCTGTCATCTTCCCAAGCCAGGGAGTACAGGGAGCCTGTTGAAATCCCACTGCATGGCCAGGTTAATAGTGCTACACCCTGGGATGATGAAACATGGATTGGGAGGGAAGGGATGCAGCACTTTCATTGATGTGTTCTCCTGTCAGCCTCTAACAGCAGTTTTAATTATCTGAGCTCTTTTTTGGTGTGATTGCGATTCAAATTGGCAGGAAGCAATAGGAGGCAGGTCTGTGTAATTAGGAGTAGATGAATTTGGTTGAAGAGTATCAGGGAGAGAGACAGAGAGACCACTGGAATCCACCCTGCCTTCCTGGAGACTGATCCAAGAGGCAGGTGACACACAGGATTATCTGTTCCCCAGGGCTCAGGATTTAGAATCATAAAATCATGGAATGGCCTGGGTTGGAAGGGACCTTAAAGTAAAGCTCTTCTCATGCCCACCCCCTGCCAGGGACACCTCCCACAGGACCAGGTTATTCTACTGAATATCTTCACCCACAGTCTACGTGAGGGGATCGAATGCCCCCTCAGTCAGTTTGCAGAGGATACCAAGCTGGGTGTTGATGTGATGTGGTGTTTGGTGCTGCCAGGTGCTCCCAAACTGAACCCTAACTCTGGCAGCCTCGTGTGTTCACAGCTGGCTGTCCCTGGCTGGTCATCACTGACTTCGGCTGCTGTTTGGCAGATGAAAACATCGGCCTGAGGCTGCCCTTCACCAGCTCCTATGTGGATCGGGG
This sequence comes from Turdus rufiventris, assembly GCA_013186435.1. Classification (NCBI taxonomy): domain Eukaryota; kingdom Metazoa; phylum Chordata; class Aves; order Passeriformes; family Turdidae; genus Turdus; species Turdus rufiventris. Next base: position 33,796 of record PYHW01009651.1, on the reverse strand, counting down.
TGGCAATGGCTGCCTTATGGCACCTGAGGTAAATCCCTCTGTGGCACTGCTTTGTGCTGCTGGTTTTCTGCTTGTCCTGTTGTCGGGACTAAGAGTTTTGGTGGCATAGAAGGTTTGTGTCCTGCCTTAAGTTAGACTTGGTGAACATCTGTGCTGAACTATGTCAAGCAGACACACCTTGAGTTCCAACAGGTGAAACATAATCAGTTGGTGTTAAGAGGCAGAATCAGCCTTTACCCCCCTCTCAAATTTACTCTTTAGTCTTTATTCAGATCCCTTTCCATGTAACTATTAAGAATTTTATGCAACAGTCCTTGTGTTGCAACGGTAGCTTTTGGCTGAAGTTCAAGGTGGTTGTGAAATTATTTACAGTTCCTTTTTGTTTCTCTGATTATAAGCCTAATAACAGCCAAGCCACCCTTAACTGTCTGCTGGACCTGGAACACCTGCTGTGATGTTGGTTGTTCACCTGCAGGTCTCCTTTGTCTGTAATTCCAGCAGGAAGTAGCCCTTGGGGCTCTGGGAATGCTGGGCAGGGACAACGGCTAAAGCCTCAGTGCAATGTTCAGACTCCTTCCAGCACCCCAGTGTGCAGTGCCAGAGGTTTAGAGCATGCCAATAGGGAATAGTTACACCACAGATTCAGATGCAACCCATCTTTGGATCCAATATCTAAGTTTATTACAGAGAAAATTCCGGTTTGAGCATTAAAAATTGAATTTCAGCACAGAGGCTGCGCTCAAGCTGTTTATTTGAGTAGCTCCCTCTCTATGGCAGGTGATCACAGCGTCACCTGGTCCAGGCACGGTGATCAACTACAGCAAAGCTGATGCTTGGGCTGTTGGAGCCATTGCCTACGAAATCCTGGGCCTGCCTAATCCTTTCTATGGCCATGGGGACTCGGTGCTGGAAAGCAGAAGTTATCAGGAGGACCAGCTGCCAAGCCTGCCCAACCATGTGCCCCTCGAAGTGAAGCAGGTGATAAAGATGCTGCTTCAGAGAGATCCCAACAAGGTAGGAAGCTGTTGCCTTTGAGATATCCTCTTTGGAAGTATCTCTGGTGGATTGTTTTGCCTTGGAGGGCTGTGGGTGCAGGGGTTAATCCAGATCTCACTGCAGGATCAAAAGACAATATAAGGATCAAAGCCTAAAAAGTCTTTGCTGAGTGGTGCTGAATCATTTCAGGGGTTTCAGGAGATGTTTGTGTTGGGACCAGACCTCACATTAGAGGGTTACACGCAACCTTATATATACACAGTAATAATCTCAAAGAGCTTTCTGATTCATGGGGTGGTGCCTTAGCGGGGCCCCAGGGAGTTTTGGAGGTGCCAGTGCTCCCCAGGGAGTTTTGGAGGTACCAATGCTCTGTGCTGGTGATGTGGCTGAGTGCAGCAGGATCAGCTAATCTCCCCTCCCCTTCCTCTTGCAGAGGTTGTCTGCGAGAGTGGCTGCGAATGTGCTGCACTTGAGCCTCTGGGGTGACAGTTTTGTGACATCCAGGAGCCTGAAACCTGACCAGATGATCGCCTGGCTGCTCTGCCAATCTGCAGCCACCCTGCTCACCAACAGGCTGGCAGAGAAGAGCCAGGTAGAAACCAAAATGAAGATGTGCTTCTTGGCAAACCTCGAGTTTGAAGACCTCTGGGCAGCAATATTCCTGTTGCTGGCCTGGAGAAGCCAGTCTGGGTGAAGGATCAACCTGGAACACAAGCATGCCACATAAATGGCACTTTTTAAAGGCACATAGGAACCTGTCCTTCCTGTCTGTCTGGAGTCCTGTAGTGCTTTAGGGAACAAGCTGCAGGCCTGTGTTTAGGAGCTGGAGTTTCTCTCTAGCAAGTGTTAACCATGCTGCTTTTCTGTCCCTGCTAGAGGAGATGCCCTTGCTTCCTTACCCTCCGGGGGGAGGGTGTATGGACCTTGCAGGTGTCCAGAGGTTCGTGGTTGTGCACCCATTTGGGAATTAACTGACTCCTAAGTTGGGTGTTGAGTGAAGCAGATTCCTTTCAGAGGGGTGGCTGGGAGGAGGCACTGTCTGGCTGCATCACAATTAATTTAAACAACACACAGAAATCCAAGCTGACAAAGCGACCTGCAGTCTTCTGTTTTTGGGTAACCAGGGTAATTTGAGACTCATTTTCTTCTGAGCTGTGAAATGACAGCCTGAGAACTTCCTGATGAGATGCTGCCTGGTAACACGAGCGTCAGCAGCACTAAAGACCTCTCAGTTGTACGCAGGATAGTGGAAGCACATCATCCTCAAATCCCGCTTCTCATTGTTCTTAACTGTCGTAGCACTGGTGTGACAGCTGCCCCGGGGTCCAAGGCTGAGTCAGACTCTCCAGTTATGGATAATGTTCCAAACAAACTGAGGCTGGGCAGCAGCCCTTGCTTAAAGAGCTCTGCTCTTTTACCTGCCTGTGTTTCCTTCAGTGAATTAATATCCTTTGGTGGGGAGGATGGGAAACATCAATCTTTAAGTAACAGCAGCCATGTTTATGAAACAGCATTCAATTTCATGGCTATAATTGTGTTTAGAGGAACTTGGGGAGAAAGTTATTTATGCTTGTTGCACAATAAATTAAAGATTAAGCTCTGTGGCTGTGTGGGTTCTCTCAATCCATTTTGGGCTGTGGAGCGTTGATTTTGGGGTGTCTTAAATGTGAATTCAGCTCATTCCAGTGCTAAACTGATGAGCATGGTGTTTTACTCCAAGTGGAATTTCCCAAAGAGGAACAGACCTTGCCTTGAGGATGTGTTTTCTGCTCTCCTGCATGGTAAATCACTGGCTGCTCCTGCAGTTTCCAGGTGGATGATAATGGCTGATACCCCTAATCATGACAAGGTAACCTGTGCTCGGGGTTCTGCACATTGTTCTGGTGCAGCAAAGAGCACAGAGCCTGGGGAACTGGGGGAAATGAGCTCTTGGGGGCAAAGCTGCAAAAAAAGATCTTTTAAACATGAATCTGACCCAACTAAAGTGTGTGCTGCTGTTTCTTACATTACTGAGCTCTTGCAATGTGTTTCTGCTGCCTTTGCTTTGTGTGTGCTGGGTCTGGCAGTGAGTCCCATGCCCTGGACACTCTGTGGAGCCTTTTGACAGTAAATGCTGTTGCTGTGTGGTGGATCTCTGCTCTGAGCCCATTTTCTGCCATGAACATCATTCCCGTGCCTTTCCTTCTCTCTCCAGGTCCAGTCTCTGTACAAGTAGGGAGCAGAATTAGGGGCTGGAGCCATCCAGTATCAAGTGTATTTGTGTTTGCTCAACCAGGGTTTTATCTGCGCTGATGAATTCCACTTGTTGGAAACTTGCTTCCCCTGGAAACCATTACAATTCTGTCCTCAAAAATGGCCTAAAATGCTTGTCCTGCAGCTTGTCCCTCTGGTCCTTAAATCCCTGTTAATGCTTCTCCTGTGCCTGCATTTTGGCCCCACTGTGGTTCTGCTGAGGTCAGACTTCCCTTTTGTTTTCTTTCCCTTTTGCCTTCCATTTTTATGATTCTTCAGCGTTCTGGGTGCTTTTATGGAGTGCAGGTTAAAAGTGCAGGCTGTTAATGCAACAAATGCTGCCATGCTGTCTGTCTGCAAATGCCCTAGGGGAGTAAACTGGGGCATCTCCCAGCATGTCCCTCCTGCCCTGTCCAGCTCATCCCTATGCGGGCTCTCGCCCCTCACTGCTGTGTTTGTTCCCACTGTTTGCCAGGACTATGCCATTGGGAGAGGGGGTGGCTGGGACGGTGAGTGTGGAGGCTGGGCTGGATTTCTGCCCTTCCCCAGGCAGTGGAGTGTCTGGTGCACTTTGATCCCTGGAGGGAGGCTTGGCAGAGGCAGCTGGTGCTCTGGCCGAGCTGGGAGTGGGCTCCACAGCACCCGTCGCTGTGTTCCTGGTGGGACAGAGGGTGGGAGTGTGTGGGTCAGGATGAGGCCTCTGCTCTGGGCTGCCTGCAGCCAGCTGCTGCCCCGGGGGGCTGGGCTCTGCGCTCCCAAGCTGGCTGTGACCACTGTGGTGACCACCTCACACCATAGCCTGCAGCCCCAGACCCTTCTGGCCACCTCCAGCTCCCCAGCCAGTGCATCTGCAGGGTTCCTCCAGCCCCTCTTTCCAGGGAACAGAGCTCCCAGCTGCTGGAGCTCAGGGTTCAATGTTCCCCCCAGTGCCCAGCTCGTGGCCCGGCCTGTGGGGGTCTGCTCCATGATGAAGCTTCCCATGCAGGCATCAGCAGAAGGACTGGACGTGGCGTTTGTCGGTGTTCCGCTGGACACAGGCACATCCAACCGGCCAGGAGCCAGGTAAGGGCCAGCCAGGGAAGCTGCTGCTTCCTTCTGCCCATGGAGCACGGCTCTGCTGTGGTGAGAGGAGTGCTGGGAGCAATGCCTGCTGGTTACCTCACCCAGGTTCGGGCCGCGTCAGATCCGCGCCGAGTCCGCCATGCTGAGGAGGTACAACAGCAGCACCGGGGCGGCACCGTTTGACTCCCTGCGCGTGGCTGACATCGGGGACGTGCACGTCAACCTCTACAACCTGCCCGACAGCTGCCGTCGCATCCGGGAGTACTACCAGGACATCGCGGCCTCCGGCTGTGTGCCCCTCACCTTGGGTAAGGAGCCTGTGTCTCCCTGTCCTGCCACTGCATCTTGGCTCTGTCAGACTCCCTCTACTCCTCTTCCCGTCATTCAATCCAGGCTTGGCAGGCTGAATCTGACCCCTGCCTGGGCTGTTGCACTGTATCGTGCGTAGATTCACAGGCTCTCTGCTGAACAGATGAGGATGTAAATACAACCAGTGACGTGTTTTTGAGCAGTACCTAAAGCAAGAGCAGGTTTTGTCCCTTGTGTCCCTTTGCACGAGGCCTCATTTGGGTGAACGTTCAGGTTCGCAGCTGTTACTGCTTGGCATCACTGAAGGCAGTGAGTGTGTGGAGTAAGGAGGGGCAAGTCACCAGTTACAGCGTCCTCAGAAGCTGATCAAATGTCTATTTATAAGCCCAATCAAGGGGCTTGCTCCACAGGCTGTCCCTGCTGGTACTCCTGCATATCTGGGCCTCCCTAGAAGTAAGACCAGGAGGAGAGGACCCAGCAGAGGAAGCAACCTGCACCTGGGAGTGTTAGTTTTCCTTTGGCAATGAAGCCCTGCATAAATAAGTGCAGGATAAATGCAAAGAGGGGAAAAATTACTTGGGAACAAAAGTAATGAGTGCTGAGCAGCTCTTGTAGTGTATTCCCCCTCTTCCCTGTGTCCTCTTGCAGGTGGAGATCACACCATAACATACCCGATCCTGCAGGCCCTGGCAGCAAAGTAAGTTTCTAATCCGGAAAGGGAGAGAAAGGACCTGAGAAAGAGCCTCAGGAAGGCTCCTGGTTTGCTGTCCCTGCTGTTGGCAGGGCCCCCATGCATGGACCAGGACTAACGTGGCCACCGTGTCTGGAGCAGGCACGGTCCCGTGGGGCTGGTGCACGTGGATGCTCACACCGACACCGGAGACAGCGCTCTGGGGGAGAAGATCTACCACGGGAGCACCTTCCGGCGCTGCGTGGATGAAGGGCTGCTGGACTGTGGCCGCGTGGTCCAGATCGGCATCCGAGGATCCTCCTATACCCCCAACCCCCTCAAGTACTGCCGGGAGCAGGTAAAGTGATTCACAGCCCAGCGCTGGGTGCTCTCACTGCCATAAATACCGTGTCACTTATTGGCTGCAGCAGCGAAATAAATGCATTTTTTGCCTCTTTGTTCCATGAAGTCACTGGTAAAACTGTCACAGGTAAAAGGTTTGTCCCATTAGGATGTTGCAGGACAATGAATGTAGAAAAAGGGAGGACATGAAGGGGGCCTGAGCCTCCTGCTGAGA
>PYHW01009651.1:13436-25360 GCA_013186435.1 Turdus rufiventris | reverse complement strand
AAAAAAAAAAAAAAAAAAGACAAGTTTGCCAAATAAGTTAATTCCCCCCCTCCCAGTATCAAAAGTGCAAAATAGGTACCTAGTTCTCAGTCCTACTTGTCAGGCTGTGCTTGTGTCCTGGCTCCTGGTTGCTCTGGGTGAAGGGCAGAGACAGGGACAGGGAAGAGTTTGGAAACAACCTCCACTCTGGGGCCTGTATCCCTTTGCCTCAGCTCTGAGCACTGTGCCATCACTCAGATCTCACTAGGAAAGTGCACTAGGACCAAATCTCCTCAATCTTTGGATTTCAAATCACCACGTGTGGAACAGAATTGCTCAAGTGTTTAGAAGATGATGGGGGTGACGACTGCTGGGAGAGGGCAGATCCTGGGATAAGCAGCTCTGACCGTGGTCTCTAGACAGCAAACACCTGGAGTGCCACACTGGCACTGCAGCCAACTAAACCAGGGGTCAGAGAAGCTTGACTTTTGCTTCAATCCAGGCAAAGGTTTCCATAAAAATCCAGGAGCTGTGCTCCTGTCCAGCCGCAGCTGGCACAGGTGGACTGATGCAAGCACTCCCTCAGTTCAACTCTGGCTGAAAGGGGAGATTACCTGTGCTCAAAAGAAAATAAACCCAAGGATTCTGGCAGCGTGTAACACACACAATGGATGTGAAGGCCATAAAGCCTTCTCCCCTTCCTCAGGGTTGGGCTGCATTCCCTTGCTATAGCACGACTAGGCACTTTTTTCATGAGTTGAGGGTTTTCTCCTTGTTTCTGATCAGCTGAAGAAACAGCAGAGATCCAGAGAGCATTCCTCTGCTATTGCAAATGTTTAAGACAATATGTGGAGCCTTCTGCTGGGCTAAAATCTATTCCAGCCACATCCTACATGGCAAGCTGTGGGAAAAGTGCAGGAATGCTGTGGTGATTGCTCCAGCCAGGTGGAAATAAAAGTCTAGAAGCATCAGGCTGGTGTTTCACTCCCTCTCTGCTCTCTGTTAGTGCTGTCTGTGCACCTTCACAGGAGCTCCTGGGCAGGGAGAAGACCTCACCTTCCTTCCTTCCCTCTACTTCAGTGCCTCATTCTGCAGCCCAGAGTGCACTGGGCTGAAATCAACTAACCTCACATAGGGATCGTTTGTAGCATCACAGCCTTTATTTGAACCACGTTTTACAGGGGATCTGAGGTACCTGTGGGGGTTGGAGCATGCCAGTCTGCTCTCAGGATGGGGAAATGCAATGAGGCAAGGCTTTAGGAGCAATTAGGGCAGGTAGGGAGTGCAATGACTGGAGCATTCCTGGCTTCTGTGCAGGATCAGCAGTGAGCTCAGAGGTTGGCAGTTATTCCTATGACTGGCTGATCTGCCAAGATGGTAACTAAGGTGGCAAGGGCTGAGTCTAGAATTAACACCACGTGTTCACCAGGTGCTCTGTGTTCCAAGCCCTGTGGCAAAGGCTACTGGCCCCTATCCCTGTGCTTTGGCAGTGCCGGAGCCTGACGGTGCCACAGGGCTCCAGATCCACAGAAGGAGGAGGCCTGGCTGCCAGTGTCAGCCCTAGAGCAGTGAAAAGGAAGAACAAACCTCACAGGATTTCAGTCCTGGCCACAAAGAGAAGCCCTGCTGCAACACCTGGTCACTTGAGGAGTGTTAAGCAGCCATGCCTTACCCAGGGCCACCCTTTCCCTGTGGTGTTGGAAGCAGCTGTCAGGGCACTGCTACAGTAAAGCACAGTCCAAACCCAGGGCTGTGCAGCTGCTCTAACCTTACACACCCCCACTGCTTCCAAAAGATGAAAGAAATACCCAAGCAAACAAACACAAAGCCCAGGGAGCAGCCTGAGTGTGGAGAAATGGAGGTTTGGGGTAAGAAGGAAACGGGTGAGAGGCTGAAACCCAACATCTCAACCCCTGACTAAACCAAAGGAGCTTCACACGCACGCAACGGTCTGATGATACAGCACTTCTGGGGCAACATTTCAAGAATACAATCGTTGAAGGATGAGGTTCCTCGATACAAAGGAAGGTTGGTTTGTACTACAGCTGGAAAGGTGTTTGAAAGGAGCCCAGGTGGCTCCCTGACAGCTACGTAGATTTTTACACATCTACTGGCTCATAGCAGCTCACGCCTACAATCTGAGGACGCAGGTAAAGTTATGGCTCTAGGATACATAGTCTAAAATAGACAAAAGCAGGAAAGGCATCTGAAAAATCAACGTGACATTTAAATGGCTCAACACTTTGACAGTATTTTACGGCCATGCCCTTTCCCTCCCTGTTATGGTTCAGCCAGTGAAGCTGCAGGTGGAACCATGACATGAGGAGCATGAAGCATGCAGATTGCCCACCAGGCTGCACCACGGGGAAGTCCCAGCTAAGGTTTGCTACAAGGAAGATCCTCCTGACTGGATTCTGCATCACTTACCATGGGGGAAAGCCGAGAGATTACGATTGCCTGGTGGGAGGAGGCCTTTTGGAAGGGCAGGGCCTGGAGGGTCTGCAGGGTCTTGCCAGACTTACACCATGCACCATGGGCTAAGCACACGGGGACGGGGAGGGAGAACCGCGACCCGCCTGCGCCACCGGCTGCGGCTGGTCCGGACCCAGGGAAGTCACGGATTTCTTCAACCGAGGTAAAACGATTTGGGATGGGGGCGACTCGGGAAGCAGATGTGGCAGGACAAGAGGGGCAGAACAGACTTCTTGGCTCGTCGGTTGTGTGGCGTCCGAGCGCACGGCGGGGCGGTGCAGGGCACGCGGGCGCGCTTGGCTGCGCTCCCGGGCTCCGGACACGGGACTTGTGTTCTAGTTGTCAGCCCCAGGAGAGTTCACCTAAAACCTAAGGTCCATTTATCACGCTTGTTTGAGTATTCCTGGAAAGAGCTGTCCCTTGTCATCTTCATAAAAAGTTTGTCCCCTTAGAATCTCTGTAAAATCCCTCAGTCTAGTGCGGGCCATGAGGGGATATAGAACCTCTGTAAGGAACCCTCTAGAAGGCGTTCCATCCAAAAGGACAATTTGTGTAATTTGTTTTTAATGGATCTAGATCCTGGACTGCAGGAGGATTTCCCTCTGGCGTCTGCATGTTGTGAAGCATCATAATCCTTGCACGATCCCAGGGTTCCTCCCTCATCCCCTGATCTGTGAGGCTTAAAGAGGCAGAAATATTTCTTGTGGCCGTTCAGAGCCAGGACGTAGCCCGTGTAGTCACGCTCAAGGAAATGCTTGTCATACTGGTTTGGGATGGGGGCTGCATCCTGTGCGAACTCCAGCAGATACTCCAGCCACTCTCGGTGCTTGTCCAGGCTGAGGAAGGAGAAGTGAAGAGAGCTGCTCCTGGGGGAAGAGCAGAGAAGATGGTGGGATTAGCATGTGTCTGGGTATGGCTGGATTCCTAGTACACAGGTAAGGAACTGTCAAGAGGGGCAGAGCTGTCTGTTGCCTCAGCTCCTTTTTCAGCTCAGTATATGCACACTGTCGTGCTTTCTGTTTCTCAAAACATGGGTACAGCTAAAGTGGCACCAGCAACTGACCCCTCTGGCCATCACCAAGTCTGGCTGGGAACACCACGTCTGGGTTTTTGGTGCCTCATTGCCACTGATGAGGGCAGAGGCTGCTTCGCTCACCAGAAGCATTCACTCCTGGTAGTGCAACCCCTCCCCTCACATGTCACCAAAACAGCATCACACAAGTGGTTAACACTTTAAAAGAAGCCTGGGAGAAGGCCCAGCCTACCCTGTGAATGTGTAGACTTCCAGGGCGAACTTCTGGAGCAGAGGGGTTTTGGTGGAGTTGGACAGGATCAAGACGACGTTCATGTGCCCTGGCCTCAGGCGCACCAAGTTACTGGTGTAGTTGATGTCTGTTAGCTCAGTTACCTCAACAAAGCCCTTTTTGGGAATCCTGCTGCAACAAAAAGACTGAGTGAAAGGGGAACAAGGGATGGGAGCAACTGAGAATGGAAAAACTGTGAGTGAATTTGCCAGCCTTTTATGCTGAACCACCCCTATGCCCTGTAGCAAAAGCCAGCGTAACTGGGGCAATGGCTTGGTTTGCATCTCCCTCAATGAGTGGGTCAGACCTTTACCTATCCCTCGAGAATGCTGTTTTGAGCAAACTTGGTGGGAATTGTTTAATAAGCAGATCAGTGTCCCCCTGTCCTTGCTGGCTGGGTCCTAGCTGCGCACTGGTCCTCCCTCCTTGCTGTGCCTGCACTGCCCTGCACAACAACTGCACTATGTGCAACTTCAGCACTTCTCTACTCCTCACTAACCCTCCCTGTGCAGGTGCTCCCTGAGGAATGCTTCTGCAGAAAACATTCTGGAGAAGTTAGAGAGGGAACCTGTTGCTCTCTTTGCTGAAGCTCGCGTCGTTCTTCTCTGTCTTTGCGGCTGTTTCTTCTTTCCCTGAGGGTGGAGCGTCCCTTGTGTCACTCGAATCACTGCAGAGGAAGGTGATTTTGTGTGTAAGGCCTTGGGGCTGGACTGAGGAGCTGTCCCTGAGGGTATTTTGGTGTGCACTCACCTGAAAGCCTGAACAATAACGGTGCCAAAGAGAATGAAGAGTGCAGAGAAGAGCAAGGACAGGAGCGGCATCATTTCTCGCCTGAGGGAAGATGTGCAAGCAGCAGTTAAGTCTGTGATGTCACATTTTCTGCCTCAGTTTCGGTTCCTGCCTATGTCAGATAACACTGTGTGCCCTCCCCAGAAACTCAGCTTGTTTCTTGGGTCTTAAAGACCATCATGTTTTTGAGTGCTGCCCTGCTCCCACTCAAAAGGAGGCTAAAATTGGATCTGTTTTAAAATAAGGTGTCAGGGAAGCAGTGAATACCAACAACAGATGCCCAATCCATACCAGTTACTGTGAAACAAACTGTCCCAGCAGTCTGAGATGTAGTCCAGTGTGGAGTAGAACCATCGGATAAGGAACATCTGTTTAAAAAGAATGAAAAACAAAAAACTAAATGACAAAACTGCTATAAAGAGTCACAACAGGCTTAGAGCATGCCTTCTGTAAGCAAGAAATTGAAGAGTTTTCCCTTGTTATTTTAAAATATAAATAATGCCTCTGAACAACCATAATGGGACTGTCCACAAAGGTAACAAGGCTGTGCACTTACAGGAGCGAGCTCGTCATTCAGGTCTGCCACAATGGTCTCTGATGAGAGGAGGCCAGGGTCTGTCCTCAGCTGCTCCAGGAGATCCAGCAGAATGAAACTGTCCTCTTTGCTGCCTTGCCAGGCCTCCTCCAAGGCTTTATAGGCGATCTTCCCTGCATTATTGCGTCTCTCCAGAATGACCACCTGCATGAGCCAAGAGCATGCAGACGTTAGAGAGAAAGGGGCTTCTGTTTTCTTCTAGACAGATGATTCATTTCAAACCACTGCCCAGAATCAGGTGTCAGGTCAACGTACAGCATCAATTAAAGGACAAGCTAAGAGAAGAAGGGATTAAAAAAATTAAAGGAAACTCTCACAGCTGATCTTCCATGATACTTCTCCTCATCCATCAGCAAGGCATCTGCAAATTCCGGCTGCCGGTCGCTGTAGATGTGCACAAACTTCAGCGTGTTTTTTGTGTTGGCTGCAGCAAAAGTCAAAAAGGACTCATAAGCTTCGGCAAACTTCTCTCCTTCCCCAGTGAGCAGGACCACACAGTGCCTGGGTGACACAACGAGATGTGAGATTAAGAACCAGTCTGGAGGTGAGAGGGAACGACCAACCCCTTTCCCCTTGCCTGAAGAATCCCAATAAGCCAGAAACCTCTCTGACAGTGTGGATATTGAACATGATCCAATGCTGTCATTGCTCTTTTCCCTCAGAACCAAACCAAAAGTGACTCTAGGAGCAGCCCCAGAGCCTTGGGAAACAAAATGGGGAGACGTCACTTACTTCCGCTGACGGTGAGACTTCTTCACAGGACACAGCTCCTGGAACAGCCTCTGGCTGGTGAGTCTGGCCACCATGAGGAACTTATTCTGGTAAAGGAAGTCATCAATGAGCTGCCTATTCATTTCTCGTGCCTGGCAAGGACAAGAAAGCAGAAATCAGAAATGAGAAGGAAGAGGAGGGGAAAGCTGTTGGATGTTCCTGGAAAAGGCTGCCAGCCCTTGTGGTCCTCCCTGCGATCACCCAAGATGTTTTGAGGCCCCAAGACTGGGAAGTTACATGTGTTACAAGTGAGTTTAAGGTGAGAACAAACACTTCCTCCAAACTGCACCACTGCCACCCCCTCATGGCCAGCTTGGTCAGAAAAGCTCCGTGCCCGTTTTCCCAAAGCTCTTGCAAAGGGCTCTGAGTGCTACCTGCACAACGTCCGCGGGCCGATCGATGTGCTCCTTGAAGATCATCATGGTGGGAGTGTAGACGTTGATGTTGTACTGGCTGGACAATTTCTCAGTGCCTCGGAGTCCAACGTACACGTAGCCAAAGGACAGGTAATCCCGGTAGGCAAAGGCTGTCAGCTGGGAGGGAGGAAATCCCCAGCAGTGTTTATGTCACAAAGGAAGCATTTTGTCCCCCAGGTGCCCATGGTGACTTTGGTCCAAGAACAGATGCTGCTATAAGATGCTATCAGATGTGCTGTGGGAGGTACAAGCCCTTCCCCTCCCTCACTGAACCAAACTTTGCATCCCCTTAGTCATTGTGCCGGGAGCCTCTGTGGATCCACAGCTTTATTTACAGCCTGACATGTTGTAGGGTAGCAGAGTTTCTTAGGATATGGGATTTTCAGCAACCCAAATTAGATATGCCACAAACCTCTCTCATTCCCAACAAAGGCTGTGCACCTGTGTTGCTGCTGCCTCTGAAACACACCTGCACCTTCACACCCTTGAAGGGTAACTGCGTCACGACAAAGAAACAGATTCCTAACAAAGCTGCTCACCTGGCCATGTCATTTACAACCTGCACAAAGCACCTTGCCCTCCTCAAACCAGTCAGTGGTGTCCAGAGGCATCAATCCACCTCTGCCATGTTTTAATTTGGAACATCTGGATTTATCAGTCAACAAAGCAGTGAGAGAAATGACATTACCTTGTATAACAATGGCACAACTGGCATGTGATCAAACAGCAGCACGTGGGGCTTGTTGTCTTTCCTCCAGCCGGACAGAAAACTGATGTAGTTTTTATCTGTAATCTTCAGACAAAAGTAGAATCTTAGTTTAACCTCTAAACTGTCAGACACCAGCAACACTCTGCAATGAGGTGTCTAAATGAGGGCTGAGCCTGAGTCCAGGTGTTGCAGGAACCAAACTGTGGGTTGGTCTTTCCACCACATATTCCTGATTAATGAGTGAATTAAAACCATCACTCTTGACCTCCCTCAGCCCTCTTCGTTATTGCAGCCTCTGCTGATGCCATTCCAAGTCAATGCCAACAGCACTGTGATTCTCCTGTTTGTTGGGACCATGTTCTTCATGTATATATATAAAACGGGAAGCCAAGGGTTAAAAGACACCTGAGCCCTCCTTTAAACCTGCTCTGTTTCAGGTACCTCTCAGAAAGAACATAAATGGCTGTAGTTACTGCAGAAGGAGAAACAATCTCTATTTTTGGGGTGAGAAGTCCAGTAACTCCAATACCCAGAAGACAAGTCAAGAGTCGACTGGGGAAGGTGATCCCAAGGGAAAATGAGGTGAGGTGAACAAGGCCACAAGCAGAGGCCAGGCAGGTGACAGTGCTATGGGGGCTGAGCCCGCCACATCACAGGGGTGGTGGGCGTTTTAGGACTCTGTCAAAAATGACCAGAAGACTGAAATACAGGAGTATTTTATCAATTAGGAGGTTTTACTTATGACTTTGAAAGGACTCATGCTGCCAGCTCATTTCAAAGGTCTGAAGCAAAACTGGACAAAACAAACAGGAGTTTGTGTCAGTGAGTTTAAGCAGATGTGACTTATAGGTAGTCCCTAATTTGCTGGGTGAAATGCTGAGAATGCAGGAGAGAAGGGAAATCCAGCAGGTTCCTGTCCTAGCTTGGGTAGAACCCTGACAGCTGTGGGGTGTCACAGCTGGGGTCAGCCACCATTAGAATCACTGGTGTGATCCTGTAGTAGCAGGATCAGCTCTTTTCAGGGTCAAGTGTTACAGAGCTGTGGGGTGCGAACGCTTCTGACAGCTTCAGGGTTTGGAGCTTTGTGACACAGATCAGCTTGGAGCCCAAATTAAACAGTTTAGCCACTCAAACAGCTAAAGAGAGAGGGATCTCCAGGCAGAGAGGAGCAGCAGCATCTGACACCCCTGCTAGAATGTACCTTTTCAACAAGATTCCCTGGCAGAAGGTTCTCCACGAATTGCCGCAGGTTTTCGCGAACGACAGCGTTGTGGAAGAAGGTTATTTTACCATTGATGAGCCCCAGCAGGGTGGGAGCGCTGTGGGCACCCAGATGATGGGCGAGGCGCCGTTCGTACCCCATGTGAACGATGCCAATTCCTGCTCCTGGAAAAGGAGAGCACCGGGTTCAGCTCTAAGATCCCCAGCTACCCAAATGCCCAGTGGAAAGCTGATGACCTGCTCCTTTGCCCAGTACCCTGCTTTGGAGTTAGGAATGTTTGGGAGAGCATTAGGGTAAAACCCTGAGGAAATCCACGGGGTTTAAATTGGGTCACACAAACCACTGCAGCCTTACTGGGCAAGGGACACACACCCAACCCCAACAACCTCATCCTTACCCAGAGCCTCCAATTCCTGAACAACTTCCTTCCACACGGGCTCGATGGGGATGCAGCTGAAGCACCAGTCTGAGGTGATTTTAATGAGGTAAGGCTTCTTGAAACTATCTGGCACGATTTCATTGATGTAGTGGGAAAAGTGGAGCAAATACTTCTCGTCGGAGGTGTCACGCATCTCAGAATTGAAAGGGAAATGGAAGAAGGACTCATCAAAGTAGAAGCCATCGTGGAAGCGGTGGAACTGGCGATGCTGCTGCTGAGAGAAGCCCTGGCTTTCCCCAGCGTCTCCGTAGCGATCAAAGTTTGCCCTCTTTTCCTCGTTGGAGAGAATCTGGAAAGCAAATGATGGAAAAAATATTGCCTGAAACCATGAGGGGAACTGCCCTGATTGTAATCCCTCAGTAAATAATGTAAGCAACATGCAGCCTCTGCTGCACATCACATGGATAAATGTTTTGGAAAAGGGAAGCATCGCATCCTTCTTAGGCTCTTAGGTAAAAAACCCTCAAAGCCCAAAGAAAAGGAGCCCCTAAATCCAGACTGCTGTACCCACTTCTGTCACCAACAGCTCCTTGGGTCTGAACATCTTGTGTTCTGAGCACACTTTTTTCTGGAGTGGCTTTTGCTGGTGTCTCTTTGAATCTGGAGAGTGCCAAAAGTTTCTCTGAGCAGCCAGAAGCCCTGCAGAGAAACTGCATTTTTTTTAACAGGGAAATAAGGATTTATTTTGATTCCCATGGGCTTGGCTGCCACAAACTGGAGCAACCAATTTCCAGAACGTGCAAATAACTACTGCTAAGAATAATTTCAGGTGACCAAATTCCTGTGATGATGAACGTTGCTTACATCACCCAAAAATGCTTTTATGTATGTGTGACACCGTCAAGATGCTGCCCAGCTGGGCAGGGCTTGGGGAATACCCACTCCTTTCTCCTTTGAGGCTTTTTAGGCAGAACAGGGCAGACCTGTAGCAAAGTATTTACAACAGAAACCATGCTGGTGACCCCAGTGGCTCTGTCAACAAAGCTGAGGAAATTTTCTGGAGGGGTAATGTCCACCTCCACAAAGTCAAGCACCTTTCCCACACAGAAATACACTGGGAAAACACAAAGCCATGGATGGAAAACTAAGGTCACTTAATGTTAACAGTAGCAGGACTTTACAGGAAGCATGTGTTACCTCGTAGGCCTTGCTAATCTGGATGAATTTGTCCTCTGCTCCCGGGTCCTTGTTTTTGTCAGGGTGCCTATGGGGCAGAACCAGAGGAGAAAGGGTCAGTGGAGGAGCTGTTGGCCTCTGTTTGGAGTGAGAAAGACATGGGCAGAGAGGGTGTGCAGTGACATCCCCAAGGTTGAGATCAGATTTATCCTTAGCACGGGCTGTCCCTGCCCAAACCCCATCCCAAAATGCAGCACTGGGATGGGTGCTGTGTGCCTGTGGACCTGTCCCTTTGTCTGCTCCATCCTGAGCAGCCTGAGCCCGGGACATGGAGCGTGTCTCCTCCCTAGCAATGCCTCCCTTGGCTGCTGCCCTACATAACTGCCGGGTTCTTCCCTGAATCACCTCCTGCCATGGCCTCGGGGATGTCTCACACAGAACAACACGGGCTCTAAAAGCTGCAGGTAAGCCTGCCTTATTAATTTCATTTCCATGCAGTAAGCCTGCCCCTCACCACATACCAGCTGCACGAGGGGCTGATGATCTGTGCATCCAACACATTGTCCCTCCACAGCACAGGGACTGAACGGCCCTTGGACATTGAGGTATCAAGCTGAGACTTCAACCCTCGTGTATTAGAAGTTCACAGGGAGAAATTTTTCTCCCCACAGCCAGACTCCAAGAGAACTTCTTCTTCCCCCATCACTTGACTCTGGGAGAACTTTTTCCCCTTGTAGCCATACTCCAAGAGAACTTTTTCCTCCATCACTTGACTCCAGGAGAACTTTTCCCCCCCCAGCCAGACTCTGGGAGAACTTTTCTCCCTGTAGCCTGATTCTGGGAAAACTTTTTCCCTTTGTAACCAGTCTCTGGAAGAACGTTTTCCCTGCTGCTAAACTCTGTAAGAATTTTCCCCCCACAGCCACACTTCAGGAGAACTCCCCCACCACCCGTAGCCAGATTCCGGGAGAAATTTCCCACCTTAGCCAGACTCTGGCAGACCTCTCCCCCCTGTAGCCTAATTCTGGGAGAACTTTCTCCCCTCGCTAGCAGACTCTGAGTGAAGCTCTTCCCCCGCAGCCAGACTCCGGAGGGTTTTACAGCACGGCACGGAGCATCTATCTCCGTGTGCCAGGCTGCCTGCCGGCCTGCGAGGCAGCCGGGACGCACAGCCAGGTGAGGCTCATGGCACCGCGGGGCCTGGCGCAGTCACCGGCCCGACACCGGGACCCGCTCCCGGGGCCGGCCCGACGGGGTGCAAGGGCAGCACGTACCATTCCCGGGCGAGCCGCTTGTAGGCCTTCTTGATGTCGGCCTGGCTGGAGCTCCGGCCGACCCCCAGCACGCGGTACGGGTCGAATTCTCCCGGCGCGGCCGCTGCCAGCGCCGGCAGCAGCAGGAGGAGCAGGAGGCAGCTCCGTGCCGGCTCCATGGTCCGGCGCGGCCCGCGGGCGGACGGAGCGGACGTGCCGCCCTCCCGCACCGAGCGCCGCCGCTTCCGGCGCGCCCGCCCGCCGTCCCCATGGAGACCGAGCGCTTCCGGGGAACCGGGGCTGCCGCGGCGCCTCCGCCGGGGCCGGGCCCCGCGGGACGGCTCCCAGGGTTGGGTTTGACGTGGGGGTGGTGGCGGCCGGGAGCGCCAGACGTGTCCTGTCCGGGGAGGATTGGCTCTGCTCTGCGCTGGCCTCAGTGGGGTATTGAGGACACGTGTGGGCACCGCAGTTTAAGAGATATTAAGGTGTTAGAAAGCGTCCAGAGGAGGGCAGTGAAGCTGGTGAAGGCCTAGAGGGGAAGAGGAGCGGCTGAGGGCACTGGGTCTGTTCGGCCTGGAGGACACTGAGGGGAGACTGGTCACAGTTCCACCTTCCTCTGAGGAGTTAGAGCAGAAACAGCCACTCATCTCTGCTCTGTGACAGTGACAGTGCCCAGGACAGTGACTGCGCCCAGGACAGTGACAGCGCCCAGGGACAGTGAGAGCGCCCAGGGACAGTGACAGCGCCCAGGGACAGTGACAGGGCCCAGGGACAGTGATAGTGCCCAGGACAGTGACAGCGCCCAGGGACAGTGAGAGCGCCCAGGACAGTGAGAGCACCCAGGGACAGTGACAGGGCC
>PYHW01009651.1:0-11065 GCA_013186435.1 Turdus rufiventris | reverse complement strand
CGAGAGGAGGCACAGCTGAGAGGGGCCCTGTCTGTCCCTGTCTGCAGGGAGGGGAGGGCTCAGCAATGGCACAAGAGCAACGGGCAGGAACTGATGCACAGGAAGTTCATCTGAACATGAGGATGCTGTGCGGGTGACCTAGAGAGGGTGTGGAGTGTCCATCTCTGGAGATACTTTAAAAACCCCAACAGAGCACCAAAACACAAAAAGACGGAATTCTGTTTCGTTTGCTCCGTTCTGGACCACACCAGGACTCTTCCAGCCTGACTCCGTGTGTGATTCTGGGACTCCGAGGCGTGGCGTTTCCGGGGCAAAGCGGCGGTTCCGGCGGCTCCGGGGCTGAGCGGCGGCTCCGGCCAGGGACCGGCAGCGGCTCCGGGAATTGAGCGGCGGTGCCGGGCTCCTCGGGGCTCCGGCAGCCCAAGCTCGGGGCCATGGAGGAGCAGCAGCGGCGGGCGCTGCGGCGCGGCCGGGCCCGGCTGGTTGCGGCTCTGCGGGTGGAGCCGCTCTGGGAGCCGCTGGAGCAGCGCGGGATCTTCACCCGGCCCATGCTGGAGGAGCTACAGGTGGGCCAGGGAGCGGGGCTGAAGGGTGGCCCCCATGTCTCCTCACCCTGGTGGCTCCACGTCCCCTTAGGCCCAAAGAGGGAACCCATGTCCCCTGAGCCCTGTGACAGGTCTGTGGGGTGGCCCCCAGTCCGCTCACTCTAGTGACAGGCATGGGAGGGATTGTCTTGTGTCCTCTCGAGTCCAAGGGAGACTCCAGGTCCCCTCACTCTGGTGACAAACTCATAGGGCAACTCCATGTCCCTTTAGCCCTGGTGACAGGCTCAAAGGCATGGCTCTGTGTCCCCTCACTCTGGTGACAAGACCTGGGGTTGGTCCTTGTGCAGATAAGATGTTTGAGAACCCCCCCACTTGTCCCTTCTTGTCCCCAGACCCAGGCAGTGCCAGGTGTAGGGTTTCTCTTTGTGTCCCCATCCCAATCTGATGACACCCTTAAAGTGTTCTTGTTTCCCCCCTTGGTTACAGGTGACAGGCTCGGGGTGACAGGCTTCCCGTCTTACACACTGGTGACAGCCCAGGGGTGCCTGTTTATCCCCAGGGGCCAGACTTGGCGTGCTCCCTCTCCCCCTTTGCCTCTAGACTCCTTATTGGGCTGCGTGTCCCAGTGGTGACCATTGTTGTTGGAAGGGGGTCTGATGTTTGCTGGGGTTCTCTATTTCCACTCGGTTTTGCTGTTGTTTACCCCATGCCCTGGGTGTAGATCCCACATTACCCTGCTCAGAGCTCAGAGTGGTTGGAAGGGCTGCCCAGGCACTGCATGAACACCTGTTCTGGGTTTTTCTCCTCTGCAGAGTGCTGGCAGCCGAGGAGAGCAGGCCCGGCAGCTGATCATTGACCTGGAGACTCGAGGGAAGCAGGCTTTCCCTGCCTTCCTCTCCATCCTGCGGGACACCGGGCAGGGCAGCCTCGCCGAGATGCTGATGCAGGAGTGCCAGTCCCAGCCGGTGCCACCGCAGCTCCCAGACCTGCGGCCCGTGGAGCTGGAGCTGAGGAAAGAGAACCAGCATAAAAGTCAGTGCTGAGGGTGTGGTGTGTGTTTGGCAAACAGCAGCATTTGGGGGTGGCAGCTGGGATCCCTCTCGCTGTGGGCAAGACTCCAGGAAGTCATGATTTTTGTTGTCCTGGTAGAGGTGACTGTTGGGAGGATCATGGAATCCCAGAATGGTTTGGGTTGGAAGGGACCTTAAAGCTCATCTCATTCTATCCCCTGCCATGAGCAGGGACACCTTCTGCTATCTCAGGTTGCTCTAAACCCTGTCCATCTTGATCTCGAACACTGCCAGGGATGGGGCCTCCACAGCTTCTCAGGGCAGCTTGTATGTCCTACTTTTCACTAGTGGAACCTTTTGAGCTCAGACTCATCTGTATTTTTTTTTCACGTCATTGCAGATGTGACCCCTCACGAACGTTTGTCTATCCCAGTCCAAGCTGAGAGTGAAAGACCTCGGATACCTCCTGTGCCAGCCCGGGGTAAGCCACATTCCACTCCTAGAGCCACAGCATGCCAAAGGCTCATTTCCAGTATGGTGGGAAGGGGAAATTCATATATGTTGGGAAAGACATGAACTCTGGGACTGTGGTCTTGTGGAGTGTGGTGAACCGAATCCTGTGTCTGTTTTGTGTTGTAGGTTCAGCTGTTAACAAGAGGAGCCGTGACCAAGTTAGTATTTGAGAAGGCTGAAAGTGTTACCTATTGGGCAAAAGCTAAGTGCCTCATGGTTGACTCCAGAAAATATTTCTGGAAGAGCTGGTTCTCACTTTGTCCTACCTGAGCAGTTGCTCCATGGCTGTGACAGGGCTGATGGTCTCAGAGTGGGTCAGTCATTAGCCAGATCCTCCTTAAGATTACCACAACAATAACACAAATTCTTGGTTCCTTTTGGTGAGGTTTGATGATGATGCCTAAAAGAATTTTCCAGAAATTTCAACTTGCTGTTGAACATGCTATGGGAAAAGCAGCAGCTGGTTTTCCACAAAGGTTTGCCCCAGTTTAGTCAGTTATTTCTTGTTCCTGGCTGCTGATGAGATGTGTGTGGAGAATGGGTGCTCATACCCATCCCTGGGACTAGAGAAATGAAAAAGCTGTGAAATGAGCCACTTTAAGGACTGGCATTGTGTCCTGCTGGATTAGCCAGCAACCACTTGGAATAAGAGGGAGTTTAACTGTGACATGTCCCTGCCAGGAATACGAGATGAGAGCGGATCCCTGCGGACACTGCCTGATCCTCAATAACGTAAATTTCTCCAGCGACTCAGGCCTGTCGACCCGGGAGGGCTCTGACATTGACTGTGAGAAGCTGCAGAGGCGCTTCAAGGCTTTGCGTTTCACTGTCCTGACCCAGCGGGATCTGAGAGCTCAGGTGAGGCTGAGTGTGACCTGCTGACATGAGGGATGAGAGGTGAGAATGCTTTAGGGGATGTGTCTCCTGTTGGTAGCACATCAAAAGCCTCCCACAAAGAAACAATGAACCACTTGCATCCTTGCTACTTTATCCGATGCTCACCCTAGTAACTGTAGCAGGGCGAGCTGGGATTAATAGCAAGAACTAGGGGTAAAAGATATAAAGAGGCTCTTTTCTCCCAGGGTTTCTTGGTTTATTTCTTCATGGCTTCCAGGGGGCAAAGAGGAAGTTTCCCAAGCACAGGGGTCTTTTCTATGTTCAGGAAAGGGGAGGAGAAACTTGACTTACTGCCAGTAGGGTAGCAGAGGGGGTAGGGTCAGTCCATAGGTATCGTAGGGTCCACAGGAATCAAGGGACATATCCTTCTTAATACATCTTGGGTACAGGGTTACAACACATCCTCTTGCTTTATTGGTTCTGCAGTTGTAGGAGAGAGGATCTTGCACATTTTCACCTCTGCATGGATGTTGAATCCTGGTTGTGATTTGTAGGGATTTGGTGAGGCTGTTTTTGGGATAGCTCAGACAGCTGTGTCATGTCTGTCTGTGCCATCCTTGGCTGTTACTGGAAGTGTTGGGGGGAACATGATCAACTGAACGTAGAATATGGTTCTCTGGTCACCCACCAGCTCCCAGTCAGAAGCAGAGGATTTTATCAGATAAATCATGTGGAAATTGCTTTGGTTTGTGGTGCTGTGTTGTAAAGAGTGTAGAGAGATGAAAAATCTGTGTGATTAAAGCAGCCAGTGTTAAATAAGGGCAGACATGCAGAAATACTCGCTCTCTGCCAATGGCTTTTGCCAGCTGTACTTGGGGATCATGTTATCCTGTGGCAGAGATTGACTGGATCCATGGCAGTGCAGTTAGAACAGGGCCTGGCAACAACCTGTGGCTGAGATATTGTTCAAAAGGTTCTCACTGTGATGTTTACCACACAGGAAATGGTGCTGGAGCTGCTGAAGCTGTCACGGCAGGACCACAGTGCTTTGGACTGCTGCATTGTGGTCATCCTTTCCCATGGCTGCCAGGTGGGTTTGTCCCATCTCTCCCTTTGCTCCTTAGGTGTGGGAAAGGGTTAATTCCCTGTCCTGTGGTCTCACCTGTGTGAGAGGGAAGTGGTTTGTCAAAACCTTTTTCTGTTATCACAGTACATTTCAAAGAGTTGCACCCTTATTCTGGGTTAAAGAAAACAGGAGCTTCTTTGATGCAGACTGATCCAGTGGTGCCAGTGGACAAGTGCTTTCTGTTTTGGAAGTTGGGGCTAATAATTTGGAAGTTCTTCCTGTTCTCCAGCTCAGACAGGGAGATGCTATTAGCAATAAAGCCTGTTTATTCCTTCAAGTCAGTTCTTGAAGGAAGAGGAGAGGGATTCTTAGGGAAATGGTGCATGGTATGTGCCTGTTGTACCAAAGGATGCAGAACTCCTTTGCTGGAGGATATGAGTTGGATAATAGAAGTTGAATTGCTGGGTTTTAGTGCATTTCAAATGTCTCCTGGATGTCCCCTCACCCTGACTTGGCAACAGGCATTCCCACAAAGACCAAGATTTGTTCTGGTACCTTTATGCCATGAAGCACCTGATGGGAAATGGGCTCCCTCAGAACTGGCTTTGCCTTCCGTGTCACTAGCTCCTGCATTTTCCTCTTGCAGACGAGCCATATTCAGTTTCCTGGAGGCGTTTACGGAACGGATGGAAAACCCATTCCCATAGAAAAGATTGTGAACTATTTCAATGGGTCCAATTGCCCGAGTTTGAGAGGAAAACCCAAACTGTTCTTCATCCAGGCCTGTGGTGGAGGTGAATCTTTGTGTCGGCTCCGGTAGTGTTGGGCTGCAGAGATGTGGTCAGGCTGTGGCTTTGGCTCCCTTTCTGTTCATTGACTGCACCTCTCTCCAGCTGTCTTCTCACACCAGCTGCCTCTTACCATGTGCTGAGAGGCTGTTCCAGCTCTTCACACACAGTGAGGAATTTTGTATCAGCCACCAGTGACTTTGACTCAAGTGGTGCAGCCCAACAGCCAAAAACCCTTGTTTTGTTGTAGGGCTTTTGTCCTTTTCTTTGCCCATCTTTTCTTAATGTTGGATGGTTCACAGCTGTGAATCTCTTGGGTGGGATGAATGTCAGGACCTGTCTTGTTGCTATTTTTTTCAGAACAAAAGGATCAAGGCTTTGTAGTGGATTGTGATTCGCCTGAAGAAGAAGCTCCTGGGGTTTCTTTGGAATCAGATGCAACCCCATTTCAGGTTCCATCGGGTAACGGGGATGAGCCCGATGCCATTGCCAGTTTGCCCACACCGAGTGACATCTTGGTTTCCTACTCAACTTTTCCAGGTGAAACAGCCTATGCAAATCCTTTTCTGAGCATGGGGGAGTTGGCAGAACAGTCAGAGCTTCATGGTCAAAGATGGGGGCAATTCAGGACAACCCAGCTCTGTGGAGCAGCAGGAACTTGTTGGGATGACAGCAGCAGATGGGTTTTGGCATAACATTCTCCTTCTTTGTCTGAAGGTTTTGTCTCCTGGAGGGAGAAGTCGAGTGGCTCGTGGTATGTGGAAATGCTGGACAGTGTGCTGGAGCAATACGCCCATTCAGAAGACCTGCTCAGTATGTTACTGAGGGTAAATGTCCTTTTTGTTCTGCTTTCTGTTGATGAAGGAAATAGTCAGGGGTGTGATCAGTTGGGGCATGGAGGCCTGCACTCAAAACCAGAGTGAGGATATTGAGTTTTGAGTTTAGGGATGGGCTAATTTGAGATACTGCAGAGAGGTTTAATTACAAAGAAAGTGTCTGGCCTCCATCTGCCAAAATTCACTGGAGGTTTTTCCAGTAAGGAGTAATCCTGGCAACAGAGGATTTCTTTAATCTTTCCGAAGAAATCCTAAAACTTGTCATGGCTTGTCCTATCCAAGCTGATGGGATTTGGGTGCTCCTGTAAGCTTGTCCTGCGGGTGAAGAGTACAATGCACAGGGAGATGGAATGAGTCTGGCTGATCAACACCTTCCTTTGTGTGCCTTGTTGACTCAATATTGCCAAGGCTGTGTACCAGTGTGGGTGCCCCAGATACTTTTTCTGTTTTCCATGGCTAGGAGAAAAGTCCAATGTGGAGGGAGAGAGGAACTCACAGAATCACCTTGTTGATGTTTTCTGGTTATTGTGGTGCTTCTTTGGCCACCTTGGTGTGACAGCCATTGATTTCAAGAGATGAGGAGAGCATCTTGTTCCTCAGCCTCTCTTCTGTTGCAGGTGGCAAACGCTGTCTCTGCCAAGGGGAGGTACAAGCAGATCCCGGGATGTTTCAATTTCCTCCGTAAAAAATTATTCTTCACCTGTGACTGACACATGAGCTCCAAACCCCCTGCCAAGCACTGGACGTTCTTCCTGTGGCTGAATGAACTCTGTGCCCACCATGACTTGGTGTCAGTGCTCCCTGTGGGTTTTGCCTGTGCGTCCAGATGTTTGTCTGGAGAAATGTGATCTGCAAGCGCTGGCTTTGCCGTGGAGTGGAGATGAGATTGTGCTGAGCCAATGGGAAATGTTGTGGATGGAGCAGGAAGTCCCTTTGCTGAAGAACAGAGTCAGAGGAAAGCACTTCTGGCTCATCCTGACACAGCCATGCTCAGCCTCAGAGTGTTTTTTCTTTGCTGATCATGATGTTGGTGTCCTGTGCTGCGCAAGTAACTGATTGAGGGGACCAGGGTCTGATGTTCAAGTGAAATGGGATGAGTTTTGCAGTCCATGTTTTTAATAAATGCAATTAAAGAGCAAATCTTCAGCTGTATTCCCTTGTCTTTTCCATCTCCTCATTGCCATTTCAGCACCTCTGAAGGTTCCTCTGAAGTGGGAGGAGCAGGAACCTGGGAATACCCAATCTGCTTTTGCAGTCACTGAATATTTCCATGCTCCTTTGAGAGCATTTCAGGTGCTTTGAGGGTGCTGCAGGAGGGATCCAGGGCTGCCCAAGCACCCCAAGTAGGGTGCAGCTGGAGCTGGGTGTGATGGCCTTGCCTGTGCTCAGGCGTTTATGAGACCTCAAGGTTCTCTCCTTCTTTATTCCCCTTCTCTATCCCTCAGGGCAGTGGAGCTCTGTCCATTTTTGTACAGAGCATCTGGGTGTGCAGGTGATCCCAGGGCTGATCCCACCTCCCCTGGATCTGTTCTCCTTTGGGAAAGGCGACCCTGCACTCTTCCCCTGGCGTATTTTCCCACTTCTTTCACTAAGGAAGCATTAGGACTGGAGTGTCCTGTGGGCAGCCTAGCTGGGGTGGGGGTGACTTTGAGAAGAGATGGCTCAGCCTTGTCCCTCTCCTTTCCATGAGATGCAGTGGCTGTTCTTTCCCCAGGGCATCCCTGGCAGAGGTGAGAGCAGTGGGAGCACTCTGGCAGCACAGGTGGTGGAGGAAATGTGTCGGGGCTTTAGGATGACCCCCAGGACCAACCCAGTTAGCTCAACACCCCCCTTATAAATCTGTTGCCATCAAATAACCCAGTTACCAGCATGGTCCCCTGAAACATCCCAGTGCCAGCCAAGACACCCAAAACCTCCTTGGGCCAACAGGGGACCTATAGACCACTCCCCCAAGTTCCCTGGAGCCCCCCAGGATGACCAGACCAGATTCCAGCCACTCTCCCATCAAACCACCTGTCAATCCTTGAACTCCTTGGCTTGGCAATGGCCATGGCTCTGCTCCTAGCTGGGAGTACCTTATGGGATCTGTGCCCACCTTAGGCTCCCCAGGACCCTGCCCAGCCTCACTCCATGATGTGGGGGCTCTCCCCAGCACACAGGAGAAACCCAGGACCACAAGATACAGCCCCTGGTTCTGTTCTACTGCTTCCCCTCGAAAGAACCACATGAGACGAGCTCAGCAATATTGTCTTCATCACACGCAAAGGAAAAGTCTTCAGGAAAATAAAAAACCTTTTAATGAATCTACAGAATTCAGTCAGGTTTCCAGACATACAAAGAGGAACTGTTCCCTGAATAGGGGGTGAGCTGCAGTTAAAAAGACACAAATCCCATGGGATGGAGTCCAGGAGGGGCTTCATTTGGAGGGAGGGGGAGGGGGGATGGTGCCTGGCCTCTCTGTGGGGAGTGGTGGCCACATCATGGGGGGCAGGGGAGCTGGGGGGGTACCCAGGCACTGGGGGCAGCTGGGGGGATCACTGACCTGGAGGGGCGCATAGGGGACGGGGAGGGACATGGAATTGGGCAGGGGGAATCATGGGGCCAGCCTGTTCATCAGGGCAGGGGCCCTGGAGGGAAGTTCGGAGGAGCTGGGGGTTTCTCCATCTTGAAATAGAATTGAAGGAAGAACTGTTTGGTTTCTCTGTTCCAGTCAGTCCAAAACGTACCCTCTGCTTTACCCATTTCTCTGCTTGGCACCTTAAAGGCGATGGTCTCGTAGGGCTCTGCTACCATCAGCAGGTACTGCCAGCGCTGGGCCGGGGGCTCCCTGCGCTGCTCATGGGCTGACATGAAGTGGTGCTGGGGCATGATGTTCTCACTGTCTCAGGGTAGTCGATCTGGAACAGAAGGCTCTGCTGTCCTTTTTCTGGGTCTCTCTCTTTGGTCACTTTGTAGTCTGGGCACCCAATTTTCACAAATTTCTTCACTTCCACTTTGACCTTCTCTGTGGCAGGCTGGGCAGGGGCTTCCTTGGCATCCTTGGCAGCTCATCGGGCCAGATTGGTCTGATGCTTCTTCCCCTGCGTGTGTGCTAAGCAACTCCCCTTGTTGTGGAGTGTCAGGCAAAGCTTGAACTCGTAGGAGCCCAGATGATTTTTCATAAAATAGGGGTCCTTGTTGATGTCGAGGGTCTCCAGGGCCAGCTGCTGCAGCTGCTCCCACCAGTCCCAGTTGCTCTCGGAGGCCAAGGCCACACCCCCGCTGCCCGTTTTACCCCCAGGGTGATGCTGGAAATCCATGGTGGGGAATTCTGGGCTTCAGCTCCTGCTGGAGAAAGGGAGAGTCTGTGTGTGGTCCAGCTCCGGCACTGATCCATGGCTCTCCTCCCAAGATTATTTGCAGCAATTATTTTTAAGTTCTTACCGAAATCCTATAATCTCAATTTTTATCTGCAGCAGTTCTAGAAATAATTATCTCATGAAAATAAATTAAATATTTACTGCTCAAGCAGACAGAGTCAGAATACAACCTGACACCCCATCAGTCAGGGTGTTGGCAACAGTCCCATTCCATGGTGGCTGCATCCTTCTGCAGTGCTCCTGTATAAGGGTGCAGGTTTCCTCTGAAGGTCCAGTGATGATGTAGAAGGGTCTTTGAGAATCCAGTGGAGAAAGGCTACTCTGATGTTCCAAATCTCAGATTTTTTTTTCTGGGTAGGAAATGCTTGGCTCCTCCCCCTGGGTGGAGCATCTCCCAATGGGATGATGGAATTTTATCAGTCCTGCAGTGGGACCCAATGTCCCATTAACAGGAGATATCTCCTGGAGGGAGGATGGGTTGCGGAAAAGATAAAGAACACTGCCCCACCTGGTTTAACAGCTGGCCCATTAACAGAGGATATCTCCCACAGAGATACGGGTCACTGCCCTAAATGTTTTTTAACAGATGGTGATAGAATACAAACTTCTGGTTACACCTATCATTGCAACCCAAGGCAGTTAAATATTACTTTTTTACATAGTAGTACTTTTCTACATACTTGCTTTGTTTAGTTGCTTTCTTTTAAGAGGTAAGATGACTCTAACTAAAACAGCTGTAATGAAACACTGATAAACACCTATTTGTGAATAAAATTTTTTATTCTTTTAAAAAAAATCTTACAGCCCCCTAGTTCTGCTCCACCACATCCCCTCAAAAGAACCACAAGAGACAAGCTCAGCACTATTGCCTTTATTACACTCAGTATTTGTGCTCCATACTGTGTCCTCAGTTGGTGCTGATTTTCTGCCAAAGAGAAGACACGGGGAGGTTTGTGGTGAGACTGCTGGCAGGGCAGGGGCAGTGTGGCCAACCCCCTGCATGGGGGCAGAGGAAAGGGCACTCACCTCGTTGATCCAGTCGATGTAGGCAGACACGCGGGTGAAGACTGTCGGCTTTTTGATCATGTTGCATTTCAGGCCAGAACCGAAGCTGACGATGCCTTCCACCTCCCAGATGCCATCCTCACGCTGGCAGTTCAGGGGGCCGCCAGAATCACCCTGTGTGGAGACACAGTGTGGGCCATGGGTCCTGGGCAGCATACCCCACATGCCACACAGCACCTGCCACTGTCACAGACAGGTAGAAAAATTATATAAGAAAGGCCTTATGAAATCAGGCCTCACCCTGCTATAATTGCTAAAGCTGGCCTGTCGTTTCTTCTAAGTGCAGCTAACAGGCAATTCACAAGTTCGCATGTGAAGCTATTTTGAGAATAGGAAGTTAGTTTAACACAACAATCTATTCTGAGGGTGCAAAACAAATCCACCTGTGTAAACAATAAGATTTGTCCCATGAGAACCCACAAAGGAAAAATGTAAACGTATCTAGAGAAAACATTTGATAGACATACACAATAGCCCTAAGCGATAAATGTACTGAATTTCACTGTATTGCTGGCCAATCAGGTTTAACACAGTGCCTTCTGATATTTCCTATAAATATGAGCTTTGTGAATAAAGAATTGGCTTTCTGCATGAAGAAAACGAAGTCTTGGCTGATTTGTTCCAACTCCATCCCCTCCCATGCTTCCAATGGCCCCTGTGGCCCTGCACTGCTCCAGCACTGCTGTCAATCCAGCCCTGGGCTGGGGGCAGGTACCCAGCAGGGCCCACACTCACGTTGCATCCCGAGACGATGCCATCGCCGCCGGCACACACCATGGTGGTGCGGACAAGGCTGCCCCACCAGTCCCACTTGGAGCAGGTCTCATGATCCACCACAGGCAGCAGAGCCTGCTGCAGGGCATCGGCCAGGGGCCCGTTGGCTGCAAAGACAGGCACACCTCACACTCCGCACACCCCCTCCACAGGGACCCCTGGGGACCTTCCTGGGGACTGTCTGCTTACTCCTGATGCGTCCCCAGCCGGTGACATAGCAGGGGTAGTTGTTGGGCAGGATCTTGCCAGCGTCCGGCAGGCAGGCGGCACGG
>PYHW01009646.1:149394-165233 GCA_013186435.1 Turdus rufiventris | reverse complement strand
CCTGGGCTGGGAGGGATTTTCCAACCTTAATCCTGTGATTCAGCAAAATGGAACTGCCAAAATTATCAAATCAAAGCAATTTTTTTTGTTCCCATGTGAAGGCAAAGTTATGAAGAGAGGAATTTTAAACGCACCTCTGAATCTGTCCCTTGAGCCAGCGAGGCTCTGGGTGCCTGTCTGACATGTTCTGTACTTTCCTGTTGGAGTTCAGAATGCAAGAAATTCTCAGAATGTTGGGCCTCTAAATCAAAGCCTGGAAAAGAGCACAGGATTTGAACTGAGGCCTTGGGAAAGGCTTCCAAACTCAGGTGCTAGAAGTAAGAATGTAGGTTTAAAGTTTAAAGTAGAGACATATTAAGTAGAAGAAAATTTAGTTAATAAAATTTAAGATATAGAAAGTATAATGTAGGTATAAAGGTGACAAACTAGCCTTAAGAATAAATCTATGTGTTAGAACAGGATTGGCTAAGAAAGGTCACACTGTAATTACATGAAATTTCTTAGTATTTGATTAAAAACATAAATATCTCTGTTATTGGTTAGTAAGTGCTTAAAAGAACTTGTAGCCATAAGTCTTGTGACTTCTGGTCACACTTTCAACACCTGTACTGAGAACTCAGGCTTTCTGTAGAAGATAAGAAAATAAACTGCACTTTCTCAGCTCCTAGAAGTCCCATCTCTCTGCCTCAGTCGGAACAAGAAAGAATCCCAGTGGAGCATGAAACGTGGAAGCAAAAAGCCCCCAGCTTCCTAGAAAAGTTCCTCCTTTAACTCTGTTGCCCTGCTCTTTTCCCCTTGTTTCCCCCAGCAATACAGCTCGTTCCAAGCAGACAAACTGGAATGCAGCCAGGTGGGAAGCTGGCGCTCCAGCCCCGCTGCCAGCGCCGCCGCCCTGCAGGAACAGAACTTCCATTCAGAGAGCAGCGAACTCTTGTACGCCCCTCCCTACAGCCTGCCCTTCTCCTACCACTATGGACACTTCCCTGTGGATTCCCACGTCTTCAGTGGCAAGAAGCAAATGCTGCCTGCGAAATTCGGGCAGGCCCAAGGGGCGCCCTGCGAGGTGGCGCGGTTCTTCCTGGGCGCGCTGCAGACCAATGGCGAGTGTCAGTGGCACTACGCCAACTCGCTGGTCCCCAGCAGCCAGTCACCCTCCAAAAACCTTCCTGAGCAGCCAGTGAACATCATCAGGCACAACCTTGCCCAGGGTTATGAAGGTGGGTGTTGCTCTGAGCCAAGAGAAAATGCTTGGCGGAGTGGTGGCTGGGAAGGATTTGTGTTCACGGTTTGAAAATTGGTTTTGGTGCTTTTGAGTGGATCCCTAGAACAGTCTAGACAAGATTAGGAGAATAAAGTGGGTGTTTATTAAAGGCCTTCAACAGATCCACCTTGGGCAGTCAGAAGCCTCCCAGAGGCTGCACCCAGGATGGATGATGGGCACGAGTTTTTCACCCAATTAAAAGTTTGGTCCATTTACATATCAGAGGTTAATCCTCAATTACAGCTTCAGGTAATGAAGTAATTTACCCACAGTTTGCTCCCCACAACTCACTGTTGTTTATATTTTATATGAGGCTGTAGGGTGTCCTCAGACCTCGGGCCTAGAGGGATTGTTTAGTCTGACCAAAATGTGAAAACAGTAACTAACACTCTATATAGAATTTGGAGTTATGCACTAATTTTATATTTGAAAAATATAAAATCTAAAATCCTAAGGCATCAGTTTAGGAAACACAGAAAATCAGAGGCTGTGAAGTGTAGCAATCATTATATTTATGGTATTCCCATGTTCTTTCTTCCCATTTCCATCAGCACTGGATTGGGAATTTTATCAAAACTTCAGCTGAAAAAATGCTGTCACCAAAATCACTTTTAGAGCAGCACAGTGGTGGCTCCTCCTTCCATACTGGCACACTTTACCCTCATGTTTTGCACTCTCAGAGTTATTTAAGTGGAATTTCTCAGGTAAGTCATGGATGAAGTCAGATCGAAACTTCCCCTCCACAATAATTTTTGATAATTTTAACACAGCAATTAAAATAAACACCATCTATTCCCATAAAAATTGAAGGTTGCCCTTTCTCAGCATGAATGTCTCTACCTTACAAGAGTAATAGTTCTGCCTCATTAGATAATAATTCTGAATTTGACAATGTCTCCCATCACCTTCTGCATTATTTCACTGTGCAGATGGTCAGGAATGGAAATTCTTTGAAGAAAGGCATTGATGGAAACCTGAAAGAAATAACCTTGAAAAATTACAATACAACCAAATGTAAAGATGCTCAAAATACTCTTTAATCACAGAATCACAGAATAATTAGGGCTGGAAGGGAATTCTGGGGATCATCTTGCCCAACTCATTTATTTCCCCTGTGTTCAACCAGAACAGGGTTTCTTGCAGAGGTTTTGACTGAGATTTATCTCTCATTTTAAACACTCCTGATCTCACAGCTGCCCCAACTCAAATGAAACTGAATCAAGTTGTGATGGGCAAGGAACAATGTTAATCAGCAAAAGCAACAAAAATATTTGGACTCTGGCAATTCAGGCTCTTTTGGGATAGTGTCAAGTATCTTTAACTCAATTAATAGCATTAATTACTCCCCTGACCCAGCTTCCCCTTCTGAATTTGACTGCTTTCATGAATGAGCCTTGGAAATTCTGCTGAGATTTCAAGTTGCTGCTGATTTTAACAACAGCCTTGGTTGGCCTGCCTTTCCCCCCTCTTCCCTGATTTACTTTCAGTAACTGTGAGAATTATTAAAAAATCACAAAAATATGTAAAAAATAGGAAACCCCACCACATCCCAGTTTATTCAGTCTTATTAAATCCAGGAGTACTTTTGTGATGTAAGGTGTATCTGAAAGTGTCAGAGAATATCAACAAGTGCAGAATTCAGATCAGCTGCTACAGAATTCCCAGGAAACCCTTCATTAAACTCCTTTAAGCAGCACTCCAGTTTATTGTTTTCCAGTCCAGAGCCAACCCTTGGATCTCATCCACATCTCTCTGCATACATCATTTTTATTAATTAAAAATCACTGATGAGGAGTGAGGTGCTCAGTGGAGCAGTCAGACGGAAACTCCCCTTTCTTGGAATGGAGACTACCTAAATTTTCTAATTTTAGATTTCCAGTACTGCTTCCTCCATTCCAAGAAAGGGGAGTACCAGAATCAAGTATTTATTCCCTTCTGGGTATAGATATCCAAGATCCAAAGGAAATATTAAAATAGAAATATATTAAAATACAAAGATATTCAAAGCTGAGCTTGCTGCATCAGACAAAAGATGGAATCAGACATAAATGTCTTTCCCACAGAGAAAAAAAATCATTTCTGTCTGGGGTTTTGTCCTTCACAGGATGGTTTGACCTCACCCATGATGGACCTCACCTCACTGACAGCAGGATTTTATTTCACTTCTCTGTGGTTAGGGTGAAAATGAGCAAGAGAGAAGCTCTTCTCACAGCCTAGAGCAGGTCAAATACTTTTCCCCAGCTAGTGCTCCTCTAATTTGCTGCTTCCTTTGGTTGCTCCTGTGGACTGTGGGGGGAAAAGGAGGAGTTTTAGACCAAAAATAGGAAATGGTTTTTTCCTTTCTAAAGATAGAGTGGGAGGGGAGGAAAAAAAAAAAAAAAAAAGAAAAAAGAAAAATAGAAAAAACCAAACCAAACCAAACCAACCAAACAAAAACCCCCAAAAACCACCAAAACCTGCCCCACAAATCTACACCTTTTGAGGAAAAGGATAAAGATTGAAATAAATCCTGCATATCCCCAATAAATCTTCAGGAATAGGGTAAAAAAATCCCCAATCCCAATAAAAAACCTGCAAGAAACTGCTGCTATTTTTCAATCTCATCCCACATCACTGTTCTCTCGGCAGAAGGAAAACGGAGCTGCAATACCCAGCGGTTCTTTTTTCTGGTTCTGATTCTACTGAAGCTTTTGCTGCTTGAATTTGGAAATGTGGCTTCTCTTTTGAGCATTTTCATGCATTTTAATGGATATTTATTGTGGATCTTGATTATGGATATTTATTATGGATATTTATTATGGATATTTATTACGGGTATTTATTGGGGATTTGACAAAATTTGCCTCGCTACAATTAATTCTCTACAAAAGCACTTTGAGTTGTATTATTCAGGAGGGAAAAAATATGGTCAAACTCAGGCCTGGTCAGAGATCATGGCAAAAGGGGAAAGGAGAACAGAGCTTCCCCTACAGACAGGATTTCCACCCAATTTTTGTTTCCTTCTCGAGCAGAGTCAGCGCTGTTGCACTTCTGAATTCGGAACCTTTGGAAGCGACTCTTTCTTGCATCTGATCTCCCTTTAGGTTGTCGAGTGCTGCTTTTTTCCAGTGGCTCACTGGAGAACTGACAGCCAGGGAGCTTCAAAGCAGGGAGGATCTGCTTAGCATCATCATCTTCGATCCAAAGGCAAAGCCAAAGCTGACATCTGGCAGCCGGCTTGGATGCGAGGGCTATTCCACATCACATCCACGGCAGCATCTGCCAAAAACGCCGTGGGCCAAAGACATTTTTCTCCATGGAAAATAGCTCCTTTTGGAGACATCAGAGATTGGAGGATGCTCGTGCCAAGCCATCAAAGCTCTGAAGAAGCACGTAGCAGATACAACTGCCTGCAAATCAGATGTTTCTGCTTCAGGATCTGGTTTTGAAGCTTCTTCCACTTTTTCCCAGCTGGCCCAGTCATCAAAAAAAAAAAAAAAATAATTTCAGTGAAGGCAACTGTATTCTTAGTCAGAAGTTTCCTTTTTACCTTTGAAATTGCTGCTGTTGGCACCACAGGACCCGCAGGTCACTCAGTGGTGCTGTTGGCCCTTCTGACCCACCTGTGTGAAGCCAAAACTCAGGAAATGAGGAACAAGACTGAGAAAATCTGTGGAAAAACTCCCCAGGTTTAGCCAGTGCCTACTGGAAGGAAGAAATGACATTTTGTAAAGGGAATTTCTCTGGAGACAAAGAGTTCTGGGTGATCATTTTGCCTCACCTTTGTTTTTTTGGAGGGAGAATTATGAAGAACAATCAGCCCATGCCTTGGGTGAAATCAGGGTTCAGACCAGGACAAGCACAGAGTGAGATAATCTAAAAAATAACTTTTCATGGGCAGGGGCTGTATTAAGACCTGTTCTCTATTTGCCTTGTTTGATGGAAAGGAGGGAGAGGGACTTTTTATAGGAGCAGAAAGTGACAGGACAAGGGAAAGTGGTTTTGAACTGCCACAGGGCAGGGTAAAATTAGAGATTGGGAAGAAATATTTGGCTCAGAGAGTGAGGAGGTCCTGGCACAGGGGAAGCTGTGGCTGCCCCTGGATCCCTGGAATGTTCAGTTCCAGGTTGGACACTGGGGCTGGAGCAGCCTGGGACAGTGGGAGGTGTCCCTGCCATGGCTGGGGTGGGATGGGATGAGCTTTGAGGTCTTTTCCAACCCAAACCATTCCATGATTCTGTGATTTACAACCTGATGGTTCATCCTCAGCCCAGCAGGATTGGAGATTACAAAATTCAAGGTGACAGGGCAGAGGCTAAGTAGTGGCTGTGATGCCTCAGCTTCTTCCAGGTTCTCTTGGGCTTTAAAAATGGAAAAGGAGAATATTTTGTTCAGAGATTAAAGAAGAACCTTAAAGTGAAAATATTCCAAACTGCAGGAGGCCATATCCATCCCTCTTGTGGACACCTTAAACCCAGAACACCTGATCATTAAACCACATTATTTATATGTCAGTAGCTCTCAGCATCTATATTTATTTCACACTAAAAACACCAAATGTGGAGTTAAAATCAGAGCACTGAACTCCACCAGTAAAATTCTCAAGCATGTGGCTGAATCCTCGTTGGATTTGTGATCTGAAAGGGCCATTTTTCACCAGCTGGTGAGAACTCAGCTTCCTTCAGCTTCTACTTCTTGTGACAAAATATATACATAGAAATGGGAAAGAATAACTTGAAAGGTTATTGTTGCTGGGAGGGTGAAGAAGAAATTGGAACCAGATTCCTGTTTAAATTCTGGTGTTAATTACGTAGTGCAACTCCCTCTGAAATTAATGGAGCTATGCATATATTAAAAAAAAAAAAAAAGTACAATTGAGCTATTTCTGCTTCCTCTGTTATCCATGAAGGCTTTGCCAGTCTATTGCAGCACAGGGAATATTTAATCATTAATGGGCATGGTTACATCAGCAACTAATAGAGGGGAACTCCAAAACTTTTTGGATGTTGAATAAAATTGTTATAAAAACAGAAAATCCATTTAAAAAAAGGCATTTAAGTGCCAGGGCTTCCAGTGAACCTCACACCAAACAAGAGCTTGGGTCTAACTTGAGAAATGTGCTCAGTGTGTCATTTTTGCTTTAACATAAAACTTTCAAATGTGCCTTGGAGGAGTTGTTTAACTCACAAACTGTTCATAGGAGAGTGCAAAAATTATTACTCATATGGTACAGGAGAAAACCAGGGGCCTTTTCTCTCACCACTTGTAGACAGGAGTTTACAGAAAGGAAAAGCTTCATAAGCCAAGCAGAAAATGGTAAAAATAACTTCAATTGCTTCAAGAGTTCAACTGCCATGCAGAAACTGAGGAGAAAAGTGAGACTGCCCAATATATTTTAGAGGAAATGCCTGAATAGACATCCTAGGCTCATAATCTTGAAAAATTAACTATCTGGCTTCTGAGTGTCTAAAAATATCCAATTTTTTCTCCCCAATTCAATGTTGTAATCTGCATTTTTATCATTATCCACCTTTATTACATGGGAATACCTTAAAAGCAGAGATTCAGCATTGCTAAGGAGGTGTTTATGTTGTTTTTCAAGAGATGTTTTTAATTTCTGACATCAATTTTTCAAAGAGAAAAAGCAAAGCCTTTAACATGACCCACTCTGGGTATCACTGAGATTTCATTAATTAGATAATGACATGTCACCTTCTAATATCTCATCTAGATATCAAATCTACCCTGAGCAAATACCATGAATTGCAGAATCAACAGAATTCTTTGAGAACATTGAGTCCAACCTCTGAGCTGGATGTTCTTGCAAGGACAAGCGTCCAATGCACTCCCACGATGACAGGAAGAATAAATTCAGTTTATTTCTGGTTATTATATGATTAAAATAATTCCACTATTTTAACCATGAAATCATTGATAGGTATGAATGTTATCCAGCTTTTAGCAAATCCTTTGATAAGAAAAGAGCTTACTTAAGGGGAAGATTTTTGATTTCAGGTTGTAGTCCCTAACATTTCTTTGGTTTAATTCCCCTGATTTAACTATGCCATTAACGCCAGCGAGTTGTAGTTAATTCAAAGGGCTCGTTGTCAACAATTAACAAGTTTTATTTTCCCTGGCAGTCCCACTGTCCAACAGGAGGTACAACCAGGACGCTCTGCCCGAGGCCTTCCCGAGCTGCACCGCGCCCGTGCCCGGCCGCTACAAGGAGGAATTTTACGACTCTGGCATCATGAAACACAACAAAGCCGAGGTCAGGCTGCAGCCCCCAGCCCACCTCATCAAAGAGGAAAACAAGCTGGCTTTCCACAGAGACCTGCAAGAAAAAATGAGCGTCAACGAGGGCTCCTTCTCCAACTCGCTGCTGCCCAAGGCCGAGTGCTGCCAGGCCAAGGCCGTGGGACAGCTCAGCCACCTGCTGCCCGTGCCCTCGGTCTACGAGCAGGGCAGGAGGATTTGTGTCAAAGACCCCAAATTTGGGCACATCAGCCACCACCCGGGCAGCCTGGAGGAGCTGGAGGGGGAGAGGATGAGCGTGAAGCTCGATCACGGCGCTGAGGGCGAGCGGCTGATGGAGGTGAGGCCTTCGGGCCAGGTTCCCTTCGTGCTCCTCAATTATCACCACGTGCTGGCCAAGCACGGAGCTTTCCAAAGTTCGCCCTGCACGGCTGCGGGACACGCTGGGGAAAATTATTCCTACAATTCTGAGGAGGTCAACGCCTTCATTTACAAAAACCAAAGCCCCTCCTCTCCAGAAAGCCACAAGGAATCTGCACTACCCCATTACATTGGGACTTCGGTCATCATCGCCAACGGCAGGTGACGGTAGCACGGGAGGGTTTTGTGTTTCATTAAGAAGCCAAACTGGAATGATTTTGCAGGAGAAGAAAAAACAAAAAAAGGAAAAAAAAAAAAAAAAAAAGCATGAGGAAACACCGTGACACTTACTGAGCAAAGCTGGAGGGCAGTGAGGGACAAAGTGGGGAGTCCCACGAGTCCCAGTGGCCAGGATAAATCCCCTCCATCCCCTGCCGTGCTTCGGGGTCCCACGTAAAGCTCTGGTGCCAGGGAGAAGCCAAGTTCCAGATCTTATTTTTGTTATTTTATAGCGTGCAGCAAAAGGAAACGAGAGGTGTTATATGCAGAGGTTTATATGAAGGACATTTTTTTTCCTTGACCCCTCCTTAAAATAAACTTTTTTTTTTTTTTTTTAAATCATTATCATAAAATATGCATCTAGTTTAGGGTTTTTTTGACAAATTGTGTGAAACCTCACATCAGCTCTCCACCCAACCCCCTGACAAATGGACTTTGTTGAGAGTGGTGATTTTGAGCAACCACAACACAGCTGTCCTACCCAAACAGAAAAAAAAGATTATTTATTAATTACCAAAAAGTTTTAAAACTAAATAAATCAATCTTAAATTTGATTTATTTGACACAGATTTCAGTGTTCTGAGGTTGCTGCCACCACCATTTATCTTGACAAGGGACAATATGACAAATTAATAGGTACAAAGATAGGTATTACAGGGTTACAGGTCTTGTCATGGCAAATTGGGACAAATTATGGAGCAGGAACTAATTCCCCACAAATAAGAAAAGGAAACTCCTAAATCCTGTGTTTCCCTGAGTATTCTGGGAGAAGCCTGTGCAGATTTTCAACCCAGCCAGTCACAAATACATCTTAATAACAGCAGCAGAAATGTTTTCTTTATAGTCAGGAGAATAATGAACATTTATGCCTTATTTTGAACTTACCAGTAGAACTGTGAGCTTTGAAAGGCCCAGCTCTTAACACGCTGAACTTCCTCCAGCATAAATCCTGTTGTCAGCACAAAGGTAGGGCTGCAATTCCCTGATCTGAGCACTTCACAAATCCCAAACAGCACATTTGAAACACTCACATTCGGCCCAGGCAGCCAGGAACAGATTTTTGACCCCTTTATTTTTAATTCCTTGGAGAGGATGGATCTGTGTGACAACACTCAGCCCAGGGTGGTTTCTTCCCCAAACCTTGTGAGAGGATAAAACAACAAAAAGCTCCCTAAACAATAAATGTGGCTCTAGATCCCACTCAGCACCATTTCTTACCCCAATCCAAGCCTAATTCAGAATTGTTCAAACTTTCTCTCATCAGACTCTAAAGAGAACTTCACTGAAAAACCTTGAGCACCCTGGGGTAGTGAAGGTTCCCTGTCCATGCTTGGAACTGGATGAGCTTTAAGGTTCCTTCCATCCCAAACCAGTCCATGATTCTCTGAAGAAAAACTCTTACCTGGTTTGTGTAATATGGAAGAAAACTTTTGTTCATGGATTGCACCTTGTCAGAAAAATCACAATGCAATACTCAGTCCTAAAAATTCCAGGTTCTCCATCTTTTCTATGCAGCAATAATTCACCCCAGAATGGTCTGGGTTGGGAGAGACCTTAAAGCTCATCCAGTCCCTGAAAAGGGCAGAGAACTTTCCATTGAAGTACAGTAATAAAGTTATTTCTTTCTGTGCATGAATATTTATTGCTATGAGTACACGAAAATACTTTATAAGCAAAGGCTTGAAAACAATTTTCAGTATTTTTTTCACTGCTTCCTATTAAAGGTTAACAGAGAAGGCTTTGTTGCCAAATTAATGTTGAGTAACTTGAACTGAACACTCTCAGCTGTTGTTTCCAATTGCTTGAAAAAATAAATTTTGTGCTAAACAGAACAAAAAAGCCAAATCAGTGATTACAAAAAAAGCCAAAACAGAACCAAAGCACCAGAGTCACTCCCTGAGCAACCCCGGTTTGTTCAGTGCTGGAGAAGCTGGCAAACCTCCAGAAAAGCTGTAAATATGGATTACAGTCATGCTGACCCCATAAATCAAAGCCAGGAGACACCAGTTGCTTTTCCAGTGCTTCAGAGCCCTCCCAGCCCCTGCTCCTCATAAACGACCCCAAACTCCTGAAAAGATAATTACGCCAAGACTCCTGGGTTAATTTTGTTCAATTAAATTAAACCCATGCCCTCCAAAGGAGCCACTGGCATGGTTGGCATCATTAAAAAGAAACCTGATGCCCAACCCCTCCTGCTGCACTTTCTCCCTCATTAGTGGCACTGCTGCATTTTGGTGTTCCTGGAAGTCCTGCTTGCTATAAAAACACAAAAAGTAGGCTTTGCTCGGAAAAAAAAAATTCTCCACCATTGATATTTTTCAGCTCAATATTTTTCCACCTTGTTATTCCCACTTGCAGGCTTTATTCCAGAGCAGAGGAGGTGTTCCATCATCCTCCCCCAGGTGTTTTAGGGGAGGTGATGCCCAGGCACAGGAAATTTCCCTGTGAGGTAATAACGAACCAATTATGAATTCACAGCTGATAATGCAAGGGAAGGTGCAGAAAAGATGGCAAAAGCAAATGTGGGGAGGATATTTTCCCTGAAATATTTAAACATGTTCCCATCTGGGAGTAAATTAAATTGGGAGAAAAATAGGATTTTTGGGCAGTTAAATTACAGATGTTCTCAGCACAATCATAGTGCAGAACAGGGCACTGCCATCACAGTGGCAGTGGTTTGATACTGAAAAATGGTTTTAAAAATGAAAAAAATAAATGATGGCACTGAAGGGGAATGTGAATTGAAATATATTATAAAAAATAACCTCATTTCTCTTTAGTATTTGAGCCACACCTTTGTCGTGAGACTTCACAAGATTTTAACTCTCAGGGGAGCTCAGACCTGGCAAGAAAATCATGGAAAATGAAAGAAAAAGAGTGAAAAAGGGAATATTTTACCCAAATCATGGAAAATTTGGGCTGGGAGGGACTTAAAAGTTCTCATTCTAACCCCCTGCCAGTCAGGGAATCTTCTACCAGACCAAGGTAAAGCTGGAAAAGTCAATCCCATATTGAGGTCTCCAAGTTTTGGAACAGTGCAATAGAAATCAAATAAGGTGACAAATGCACAGATTTGTCCCCAGGTCTCTGTGCCCTGGGATTTGAAAATTTAATTTAAGGAAATTCAGCACAATAGGTGCAAAATTGGGGAATTCATCACTGAAAGTGCCAATGAATGGCAAATCTGCCAGAATTTCTCCAGGAATCTCAAGGCAGGACATAAATTCTTTTTTTTTTTTCAGCATTTCAGTCACACTTCAAAAAGGTCACAAAAGAAATGTTATTCCATTTTTCCCCTGAAGGTTAGATTTTGCTTTCTTTTTTTTAAATATGATAATAAAAAGCTATTTGGCAAGTGTAGGTGAAGAAGCAGGCAACCCAACCAACCTATTCATGCTCAGAATTATATATGTATTCCCTAAAAATGTAAAGCATTTTTGCTTATTTATTATGTAAAACAAAACTGTTAAAATGTTAATAAAATCCTGTAGCCAAAGGAAAACTGAGTTGAATTCTCTCTCTTCTTTTAAAAATACAAAACGAAGTATTTCACAAAGGACAATGGTGGATATTTGAAAATTTATTTCAACTGTGACATGTTCTATAATTGACAATTAATGCACTATAAAACACACAGAGATATTATTTTTAAAATTTATTGTACTTTTGCCACGTTGCATTTTAAATGAAGACANTGCATTTTAAATGAAGACATTTGGAAAATGCAAATAACACAGAATCACTAATGAGATACTCAGCACTTGACAATTCTTCCCTGCAGTTCTCTTTTCTCCATCATTTTTTGACCTCTGCTCTTTCCTGGGCCCAGATTTAATTTCTTTGGTGTCTGATCAAGGCAGTGCATCCCCACCACCACTTAGACATGCAAATGTTTTTATCAAACCAGTTACCCCCAGGAACCAGCACAAATCTTTCCCATGACAGATTATTTTGATTATAGAGAGCTCCAAAGGAGTTGCAAAAAGTAAATTTTTTATCCAGGCGGCTGATGCAGCTGAATCAAGACAAAGCAAAGAAACGAATTTTTGCACAGTGAAGCAGCAGCATAAAGAATTAAATGCTTTAATATTATTTCCAGGTAATAGCCCTTGATTTGTTGGATATATTTAAAAAAAAAAGCTCTGAAGTCTTATAAAAGCTTTACTAGAAGCAGGATGTGCTGCCTGGACTCTGAAATGTGAAGTACATTATTACTTTTTCAAACCTTTGGAAGCAGCTTTGTTGCTGACTGGGCACGACCCACCCTGGACTCGCACACGTGCCAACACACCCAGAAGTTTTCCTATCAATAAACAACCCCCACAAATGTTTTCACCATGAGAAATGTTCTACCAGAGCCCAGCAGGGAAAAAAAAAAAAAAAAAATGAAGTCACAGAAATACGGACATGGTAATAAATGGGTTTTTTGAAAGCACTTCATCAAGAAAATAGTTTAAGATATGAGCTCAGCCTCACAATGGAAGAGGTGTTTTACTAATCCAGACAGCTGAATGAAATGAAACATTTTCAGTGCATTATTCCTGGGCCTGGAGCTGGCTGATCTCTCCATCCCCACATCCAGGGACACCCCACACCACATTTGTCTGTCACACACATGGGGAACAAGAAAAACAAGGATTTTCCTGCACAAACGTTGCGGCTTTTTGGGTGTAGCAAGAGTCAGACTCTTGTGCTTCCCTGCCAGAGTCAGGGGCTTCTCCAAGGACTCATCCACAAGGATTTCATCCAGCTGCTCCTTGGCCCATGGGAATTCTCCTTGTCTTTGGTTCTTCTGAAGGCAAAGCAAAAAATCCTTCATCCAAATCCAGCCTGGAAGTTTGAGACACCAGGAGAGGTCACTGAAAAGGCAAAGCGGCTCCCACAGCTCCCCCAGTGCTCTGGCACCTCCAGGTTTGGGAAGGTGAGGAAATTCCACTCCAAGTTTCTTCCCAGTGCAAAAATTTTGGGAATAATCTGACAGCTCCAAGTGAGAATAGAACCAGCTCATCATTAAGGCAGCACAAAAGGACCAACACCAATCATGAAATGTTGCAGCATTTTGCTGTTAAAAAATCTCTCTGCTGCTGCTCAGCCCCTGGAGCTTTACAAACTCATTCTGCCCTTCCAGAATTCTCATGTTTTATCCTTTTTCCCACCTTTTTTTGACCCCCAGTGAAGGGAGAAAGAAGTTTGAAGGAAGTTTGAAGAGAAGTTTTAAGGAAGCCACTCAAGCCCCAACCTGAGGCAGGACCTGGTTGCTCATGAACAAAACCCAAAAGATTCCTCCTACAGGCAAATCCTAAAGCTGAGAGACTTTTAACTACAAATTCTGGGTTAAGGTGAAGTTTTGCAAAACTCTGTGGTTGGAAAAGCAGCACCAGAGCTCTGCTCTCCTGCAGCAGCACAGTTTGCTCATGAAGAAAAAGGCAGAAAATAAATGAGGATGCAGCAGGAAGAATGTGCACACCCATTTTTTATAGATCTATGTATAAATACATGGTTTCTTCTTTTTAGTGAAGCTTTATTAAGCCAGACTCGAGTTTCAGTAGATTACAACATGCAATAATATCGAATTCTGATATCAAAGTAGCTGCCAAATGTTCTCAGCCCAAAGCAGTTTTGAAAGCATCAGGTAGGGAAAAGCTAAACTTGGTGCATCATGTTAATTATGGGAATTAACAGTTCTAGGAAATGCTGATGTGCAGCCTCATGTGATTTGGATCATGGGGGAAGAAAATCCCCAGTAGGGTTTGGACAATCAGGATAAATCCTCTGTGAGATGGAGCATAAAATCCTAAATTTAACAGGGACAATTTAATTTCTACCCTTGCTGCCAAACCAATAAACCCTAATATGTGAGGATTGGTCAAAATTGCCATCACAGACAAGTTTCTTTGTTTTAAGACTTCTTGGCTTTGGAGCTGAAACAATCTAAAATGTTTGGATTGTTTATGAGGTGAACTTTAACCTAAAAACCCCATTTCTGGCTAGCAGAGAGTAGTTTCCTTTCTGGAAACCAATCTGACTGATCCACCATGA
This sequence comes from Turdus rufiventris, assembly GCA_013186435.1. Classification (NCBI taxonomy): domain Eukaryota; kingdom Metazoa; phylum Chordata; class Aves; order Passeriformes; family Turdidae; genus Turdus; species Turdus rufiventris. Next base: position 151,060 of record PYHW01009646.1, on the reverse strand, counting down.
AAAAAAAAAAAAAAGAAAAGAAATGGAGGTGGCCACACCACACCTGGGACAATCTTGGTTGGCACAGAATTGTCTGGGGAGCTGTGGTGGCCGAGTCTCCTTGGGAGAAAACCCCACCAAGCTCCCTTGTGGCTGCTCCAGGAGAATTCCCAGCTGTTCCCCCCACCTGGGAACGTGCAGGCAGCCCCAAAAATGAGCTGATTTCAGGTCAGCAGGTGTTAAAGCTCTTGCTTTTAGTGCTCAGCAGCAAATCCAGACACTGGCTTGGGAAAGGGGGTGACAAAAGAACTGTGGAAGAGAATTTGGACACGGGGGAATGGTGTGATTTCTCTTTTTCACTGGAGTAGTTGTTTGCAGCAGGGAATTTGATTTATTCCCCTTATTTATTCACTTAACTTCATTGAGATAATGACATAATTACCACTAAATTCTAAATGAATTAGAGGTTCCATCCCCTGAGATGGGATTCTGCAATAACCTGGGTGTGACACTGCTCCAGTGGGCTTTTCTTTCCTCTTGGAAAACCATGATTTCCAGGACAGATGAGATGATTTACTCAGATCCAACTGACTGAGGACAGCAGAGTGCAAATCACTTGGATAACCAAGCCCAGCTCCTAGGTGCTGATGGAATATTCTCCCAAAAACTCAAGGCAGCCATTAAGAGCTGCAGACCTGAGATCAAAGCACAGGTTGGTGAATTACTGTAGAGGTCTGCACAGAGAAGAACCAAATCAGCAAGGATCTTCACTCAGACCTGGAATTAAGCACAGTGGTGATCCCAGCAATTCAGGAGTATGTGATGTTCCAGCTGGTTTTAGTGCAGACAATGCAGAAAAACAGAATTTAATTTAAAAAAAAAATCAAAGTAAAAAAGTAAATCATGTCCTGTGCTGTGCTAAATCACACAGAAACAAACAAACAAAAAAAAAATTGGAAATATCAAGCCACTTCAGTCTCTCCAAGGGTGTAAATGAAGAGAAAGCTCTGTTCATCAAAAATACTCCTTGAAAAGAACAGATCCTCACAAAGAATGGCAACAGAGGTGTGTTTTAAAGTTAATGAACAGAACAAAGGCCTTCAGCTGGGAGGTCACCACCTCTTCTCAGCTGCTGAAGTTCCCCACGGCAAACACAAAGCAGAGAATCAGAAGGAAAAAAAAAAAAAAATCCAACTTTGGGTTCCCCTTCCCACCTTGCAGGGGCTGAGGTGGCAGTGCCCAGAGCTCCCTGGGGGCTGTCAGTGCTTGGGGACGATGAGGTTCCTCAGCATGTCGAAGGAGTTGCCATCAGGGTGCACAGACTCCACGCCCTCGCCCTCCTGGTGCACCTGCAGGTATCCAAAGTCATCGATGCCGACGATCCAGGCCATGGGGCCGTGCTCGCTGTGCAGCTGCACCTGCTTCCCACTGGGATGGAGAGAATTCTGTCAGCTCCTGGGCACTGAGCAGCTAAAGCTGATCCCTCAGCATTTCAGCTTTTGTGTTTTTCCAATCCTCTATTGCATTAGTGCAAACTCCATATAGAATGTTTGATAATATTCCCTCTAGACTTGAAATCCAATCCCACAGCCTCAGGCCCCCAAAAATACAAAGAAAAGTGAATTGGGGGGAACAAACTGGGGGTAAATGACTTCATTGTAATTGAGGATTAACCCCTGATATGTAA
>PYHW01009646.1:63791-79296 GCA_013186435.1 Turdus rufiventris | reverse complement strand
GGGGGTTTCCATTCTCCATTTCAAAGAGAAGCTCCTGCCTTTCTCAGCAGACACCTGTCCTCCAAACTAAAACAGCAACTTTTCGTTCATTGTCCATATATAAGCCGCACCTGATTATAAACCGCACTTCAGATTCGGACCAAAATTTTAGTCAAAATGGTGCAACTTATAATTGTGAAATTACTGTACTTGGCACTGTCCTAGAGTTAAGAGCACGCTCATTTGAAGATTAATTAGCTTAATTTTTCTCTGTAGCAGGGTTTGTAGTGGTTTTCCTCCATCCTGAAGCATGGAGTGCATGCATTCATCTGCACCTTGCAGGATTCCCAACGTGCTGAGATCCTCTGCTGGAAGAAGTCCATCACTAAGACGCAATCTAAAGGCTAAACCAGCAGTTTAAAAAAAAATATTTTCTGATTTGTCAGTGGAACATCTGCTCAAACAGCTCATACCTTCAGCCGAGGATGTTTTACTACTCTTAGTATCCATGTGGTGACACCCTGAAACAATTGCTCCACATTCAGTCTTTCTGGAGATAACCAATTCCACTTTGAGAGGTTTGGTATGAAATGCTTGCCATGTCTTTAGGAACAGCCACAAACACAGATTCTGGGACTTTGAGCTAAGTGTGCAGCTTAAATTTCAGGGAGTTTAAGTTGTCTTTTATGTGATAAATGTAACCACAAAAAATTGTAGTTTCAATTTGACTGGAAATAAGGCACTGGCGATTCTTGCCCTTGAATTTCCAAGTGGAAGAGATGTGATTTTTAAATAAAAATGTCCTAATCAAACCCACATCCCTCATTCCCATCTCTGCTCTATCTGGGAGCTGGGACACAATTCCTGTGTGAGTGCTGAAGGCAGGACGAGCTCTCCTGCCCTTGAGCAGGATGTCTGCACTCCAGCCCAACTCTTCAAAACCCACAAACCACAAATTGAGAGCAAAGTACCCATGAACAGTGATCCATCCAAGGAAAAACTCCTCTTTTCCACATCCCACTCTTCTACCTGGAGAAGGAAGAAGTGCTCCTGCTCCCAACACCTTCCTCTGGATTTCCACCCCCAGAAATGACCTGTGCACAAATTTCACAGCCTGTGCTGAGTGGCAGAGCAGGACACAGAAAAGAATAATTTTTCCCAAATCCTGTCAAGCACTTGGTTCCAAGCCCCTAAGAGAGACTTAGCAGCTAAATTTTAGTTACAGAGAAATTACTCTTCACATCTTGCTTTCCTATAGCTCCATCTGCATATTTTCTGTCTAAACTCTTGGATAAAATATCTTTAAATATTTCCTTTTCCTTTCCCCCTTTTTTTATTTTTTTTTCTCAGCATCATAAATGATGACGTGATGATGATTAAAGGTTTTGTGAGCATTTCTTTGACTTGCACCTTCACTCAGTGTAACACCAGAGCTTTGACAGAATAAATAAATTCCTTATACATTATCCTACTTGTTTTACATACCCACAGTAACTGATTGGCTGTAACTGATATTTAGAAAAATTACAGCTTTCATTTCTGTCAAGGAGAACATGGAAAAATTGTGCTTAATCAGAGTGTTTTCCTATTGCTTTCCAAACACAGAAATTCACTCAGTAGCACTGGATGTACAAATCCTACACTCAGAAACAGAAGGATGGGTTTACAGTCTGACAGAAATTAAATTACAAAATAAAGGTGACTAAAGTGTGATGACATTGTAAATAAATACTGAGAGTGCTTGAAGCTGTGTCAGAAATTATGAGGTATTTTTGCCACAGAATATTTTCTGAAAAGAGTAATTTCTGTGTGATGTTCCATTATTACAAATATGCTACACAATTCCAACCATTTACTTTCCTGAGTATATTATTTCAAGTGAATTTTTTTTAGGCAAACTTCTTGATTTCATTGCTTCTAACACATCCTGAACCATTTAAGAATTGTTATATGTGTATAATCTCAAGTTAATTTCCCCCATAATGTCTATGTGATTATTGAGCTAATTAAAAATATAAACACATAATCAAGGATGGGGATTTTCACAAATTCCTAAGAAAATATGGGTTTATTAACAAAGTTTCAAGTCACAGCAGAAAAATCAAATTTACTGTAAGAACTTCCTTCACACAAAGTTCCAGGAACAGGAATTTTAAACCAGTGTGCTGTCCCCACAATTACACTGGCACAGAAAAAACAACATTATTGAATAGTGAAATAAACTTCTATGGATGTCAGGGTTAATTTCTGCTTCAAGTGCACTGAACAGGAAGATCATCACGTCAGAGCTGTGTGATTTAAGGCCAGGATCCAGCTGGAATTCCCACCCTCTCCTATTCCAGCAGCATCTGCCGTTCTGCAGCAGCCTCTGGTGGCCACTGACACCAGAAGAGCTGGCTCAGGAAACCTCCTGGACACCTCTGGGAACACCCACAGTGCTGGACACACCTTCCCTGCCCATCCTGGGGATCCTGCAAGATGCTGCTCCAAGCTTTAATGGATTGTGGAATCCCAGAAGCTGCAGCTGTTCCAGTTCAGGCTCTGACAGGATCTGCAGCTACTCACACACACAGTCCTGGAAAATCTGGATTTTACAACCTACCAGTGACATATTTTGTAAATTTAATGACTAAACTGGTTGTAGGGTGGCACAAATAAACTCTGAAACTGTTCTTCATCAGGTTTGGGCAGGGGAACTGAAGGCAAGCCAAATGAAATTTCATAAAGTAGAGAATCCCAGAAGGGTTTCGAAGGGATTTTAAGGATCATCCAGTGCCACCCCATCCATGGCAGGGACACCTCCCACTGTCCCAGGCTGCTCCAACCTGGAACTGAACATTGCAGGGATCCAGGGGCAGCCACAGCTGCTCTGGCAATTCCATCCCAGCCCCTCCCAGGGAACAATTCCTGCCCAATATCTAATTTAATCCTGTTCTCCTTCATCCTAAAGCCATTATTTCCTATAAAATTGTGGGTTTTCTTCTTCCAATCACACTTTTCCAATGTGCATTCTCTAAGGGAAAGATACTCTCTTCTTTCTCAAAGAATTAAATTTCCCATCCCAACCAAACAGCTCGGTGACAAGAGAGCTGCTCAGCTTTTCACAGCTAAAATATTCATCTACAAGATTAATATTTATGAGAAGAAAATGTTTCTACCTATATTTTAAATGGCAAAAACGTAATTTCAATGCATTATTAAAAAACATCACCAAAAGCAGAAAAGCACTGCACCAGCAGAAACCACCCAACATCTCACTAATAAATTATCCACAGTCCAGAGCTCAATTTAAATCTTTTAAAGAGAACCAAGGAGAGATTGGGAATTTCCAAGCACTGATCTGGTACCCAGGGACACACCAGGAGAATTCTGATTGTGAGACTGAGAATGGCAATCAATGAAAAGCTCCGAGCAAGAAGGGAGATGCAGAGGACAATAATTCCCAAAATCCCCAGAAATACAAATTTAATACTGCACACGGCAGACCCCACTCATCAGCACAAATTGTGCTAATTGTAACATCAAGAAGGAAGAGCAAGAGCTGCATTTTATTTATGATTTCACATCTGCTTTCTGTATTTTAAGAGTTTGGTCAGGTGTGTGCAGAAACTGCTCCGTAACAGGAGTTTGCTTTTGCTGCTTAAAATTCTTTTTAATTTCATAATCATTAAGTTTCACTTTTCCCCAGTGCTCACTTAGAGGTTGAGACTGAACAACAAGGAGGAAAGAGGGAGACAAAAACCAGCTGCATCTGGACCCTTCTCTGCTGTAGTATAAAATAACACAAAATTACAGCTCCTGATGGAGAAGATTTTATTTGCACCTGGGCTCTGTCAAACAATGAGAGTTCTGCACCGAGCACATGCGCTCCCAGTTATGATGGTTACAAATAAACCCAAATCCAAGATTTTATTCTTACAATCTGTTTATATAGATAGGATTGGGGTGTGGGTTTTTATTTTTATCTGTATGTTCATGTTCACAGATAAATGTGATTTATCTCTCACTGGGCAGATTTGGGAGCTGCTCTTTCCTTCCCAACTCCAAGGATGGGCCTGAAACTCCTTATCAATGGAATTCTTTGTTGAGACAAAATTCACTCTCAGCCTAAATTCATTTGGTTCCTATTAAAAACATGGAGGCCAAACGAAATGAAAGCTAAAAATACAATGCCATAAACCAAACATTTTCCATCAGCTCCCCCCTCTCCTGTGAGGGAAAAAAAGATGATTTGAACCACGATGCTCCACCTGAACACTCAATATTGGGATTAAAATATTGTACTTTAGCTGTGCTTGTGAAGCAAGGTCAAATACTCACTTTCTGGAGGCACAGAACATGATTTTAGAACTTTTTCTTTCCTTTCTTTGTATAAAATCTAATGATTTCCAATTAACTACCTTTCTTTTTGAGAAGTTTCCACTTGATGAACTGATTCAAGTATTATCAGCTGATGGAGTGATAAAATCTCACACACACACATATATATATATATATTTTTTATGCTTACATTTTTAAACTGCAAGCAAGTGAGGATTACACAGGCATAAAGCACCAAATTTTTAGAGGAGCCTGTCTGGAGCAAAACCAGACATCACACCTCCAATATGACTAAAATCTGCTTTTTTTTTTTTTTTTTCCCCTAGAATTGCCTGCTCCCAAAGGAGTATTACAGAACACAAATAGAATCTCAAATGGATATATTTCATCCCTATGGATTTTCTAATAGGAAAGGAAATATTTTAATGAAGGGATGTCCTTTGAGTTCAACTTGAAATATAAAAATTCACACACATACAGACAAAAAATATCTCCATGTCCTCCTTGTCTTACACAGCCTTATCTGCAGGTTTCAAGGTGTTAAATTCAAATTAACCACTGCACCTCTTACATCCAATAGAAGCAATATTTAACATGAGCAAAAATAAAGTCTAAAAACATACATATAAATATATAAACACAGAAATATATTTACTTACTGCAAATACACACAGCATGCATGAAAAATGATGTTACTTACTCTCTTCATTCATTTCAAACCCAACCTTTTAATTGTAAAATACTATATATTAAGTTTGCTATCTCAATCTTTCATTAAAATGCATTGTTTTCCCTTAAAAGTACAGCACAATGAGTTTTCCTCTAGGAAAAGTTTGAAGAAATGAGAGAAAAAGAAAAAGATGCAAAAATTTGATAGAGAAATGAGGAAAGAACATCTCTTGGTGATCACACAGAAAGTGGAGAGGATAAAGAACACATATCAGATATCATTAAATAATAATTTTTAAAAATTAAAAACCTAAAATTAAAATAAAATTAGAAATAATAATATTTCAATGCTGCTGTCACTAATATTTAATAACATTCCCACACTGCACATTCACTCCTGGAGTCCTCAGTGTTTCCCTTCCAGACTTAAGGAAAGGATTGGAGAGGGATTTTCTGACAACTGAAACAAAGGGAACAAACAGAACTTTCAAACACAAAAACCTCCTCACGACACATTCAGAATCTGAAAATACGTGAAGTACTCAAATTAATCCAGTTTTTAGGAAGTTTTTAGAAAACTCCTTTAATATTAACCACTTACAATTAATTTCAGGCCATTATTTCCACCAGTGGTGTTTCAGTTCACAGGGTAAAACCCTTTAAAATCCCCATTTCTCCACTCCCTCCTTTCCCCATGGCCTGAAGAACTTCATAAAGATTTTATTGTCCTACAACTGAGGCACATTCTCATTTCATGTTCTCGTGAACTGCACTTTACTTGGCTGGTACTTGCCGTGCATTCCCAGGATTCTGCACAGCCTGGAAATCTGTTTCAGTTTATTAATAATATTTTTATATTTCCTAAACGGAGATTTTTGACTGCACAAAGCACAGAAGAACGTTTAGAAAGATGGCAGGCTTGGTAACTTTTGAAATTCCCAAGCAACCTGATTTTTAGGAGTCTCCAGAGGTTATTTTGGGTTTGGGTGGTGATTTAGATGAAGAGAGGCAGAAAAAGCTCATCATTTCTGAAAGATCATTCCAGAGACTCAGTCAAGTGCCTTATTTTTGTCTCCACTCTTCAGTGTGTTTTTAAAAACAAGTATTGCATTACATAAACACGGTGCATCATCCCAGCAGAAACAGCCATGGATAGGAGTGGATCCATTTTCCCAACTGATATGTGGAATACTTCATCCAAAAAAGGCAAAGATTTTTAACAAAGTGCTGCAAGGTATCCTTATCCTCTTTATTGCAGCCCCATTGCTTTGAACATGAAGCATCTTAGATTTCAACCCATTCCTGGACTGCACATCCAGCAACTGCTCATAAATCCCTGCCTGAATCTGAACCCAAAATTAAATTTAGCTCTAAAAAAGCACCGTGTGTAGGCAGAAAATTCATTTATCCAACGGGCAGCAGCCCATCCTGGGAAAAAGGACAGCAGGGCCCAGGTCAGAATTCAATGAGTGACAAAAAATAAGTCAGGATGGTATTTTTGTAGAGAAAATAATGAAAAACGAGAGTCAATAGGTTAAAAATAACACACAAAAAATTAATTATGGTCTTCACACCAAGTTTGTTTTTATCTGCACCTTTCCTGGCTTTAGCAGAGCATTCCATTTGGGAATTGGGCTGCCAGGAGAAGGATGGGAATGGGTGCTGGAGGTGCTGGAGGTTTGCTCAGCACAAACCAGATTTCAGGGGAGGAACGAGGACCGTAAGGTGCATCCCAGATTTTGCTCCCTTTCCTCCCTCAGCTGCAGCAGAACAGTCTGGAAACAATCTTCCCAGCAGCTGCTCTCATCAACAAACTGTTTATTGTAAGAAAGTGGCTGGGTCAAAGGCTAAACGTCATCCAGAACTGAAAGCGTAGCTGTAAAATAAAAAAAAAAAAAAAAANAAGGGAACCATATTCCATCTGAAAGGCCAACAGTCTCCTTCAAGTTGTTTTTAGCTTATTAAAACTCCTTAATTTGATGGAGCAGGGTTTTAGAACGCCGCTCTCATTTCTCGCGCTGATTTTGAAACCCGCTCGAGGTTTCTGCTAAAACCAAAATTTGCAGCTCAGTCTGTGCCTCGTGGTGAAAAAGAGCAAAATGGAGTTGTGCTGGAATATTCTAAAAATGTTTTATTAGTGCTGACTCAGCACCATATCCGCACACAACAATAAATAAAGATTTCTCTGATTTATTACGAATGCGCCATCGACGCGTTTCACAAAAATCCAAGTTTAGGCTCGGTATCGGTAAAGGATAAAAATTTTATTTTAAAGCACAGGATACCAAAAATCTCATTTAGCAATGTGCAGCTTTGAATCTCAGAAATTAAAGAGTGCAGGAGAGGGGAACTGGTCCCACAGCAGCCCCGTAATTGGGACACGCTCGCTGCCCCAGCCCGTAAATCTGATTTTTGAGGGGAAAGGACCCAGAGGAACAAGGTCCACCTTTGACACGACATCACCACGCAGCACTTCACCAAAAGGCTGATAAATCAGAGCTCTGCCAGGTGCTGATTTCTCCTACCAGAAAAAAGGTGTGAGGAATTACGGCTCGAGCGTTTAATTCTTGGTGACACTTACTTTGTAACAAAATTGGGATTTTTCTGAAGGAAAAGCCTACAGTAAATTAAACCTGGGCTAAAAATAAGCCTAGGCAGAAAGGAAAGGCCATTCCACTCTTACACTAAAATCTGAGCATTATGCATATTGAAGTGGGTTGATTTTTTTTTTTTAATTATATAATCAAAGTCATGTTTGGAAGAATAAATTAAGATATAAATCTAACCCTAAATGCTGTACACATATACATTAAATTACTCTCAAAAGTATTCTGTATGGACTAGGAAAAAAAAATACAGAAGAATTTTGTTCTTAGCTAATAGGGCAATAAATTAGATGCAATATATTCAGTAGCTTGAACAGCTATCACATAATACTATTTTTATTTGGTACCAAACCTTTTTTTTTTAAACCAACAACAAAACTGTTTGTTGAAAATCTTGGAATTAAAGTAAACAAAACCTAAGTCAATATTTTTTCTTTGCACTGATAATACCCAATTCTTAGCTGAAGGTTTTGCAGCAGGTTTGTTTTGCCTTTCAGCAGGGTCACACACATCAAATGTGAATGAATTTAGTGTTCATGAATATGAAACAGCAGCACAGGAGCCAGAGATTCTCCTCTCAGTGCTGCACACACGCTTTCAACTCCAACAAGCTTTCAGCTGGACCTCATTTTTGCCTCTTCTGAAGGGAATAAAAAAAAAACAACCTCCCCACTCTGTCACACTGGAGGGGTTTGGAGCTAAAGAAATCTCTGTGAAATGGGAAGGTGAAACCACAACACATTTTCACATGGACCACGGCTCGGGGATTACGGCACGGCCCCAAACTGATGCTCAACGTGGGCCGTGGATTTCAGTTTTTACTTTTTATTTATGGATTTTATATCCCTTCCTAAAGCACATTCAGGTTGACAGAGTGGTTCACAAATTACAAAAGGAATCTCGTGGAAAGGAAGAATTTTTGGGAATTATAATGGCAAGAACACTCTTGGTCTGTTATCCTGCTCCACAGACAAAACCCAGTATTAARCCACCACTAACAAATTTTCATTTAAGATCTCTCTGCTAATCAAAGATATTTTTTAAAAATTAACATGACAGCATGATWCTATTTTTTAAGCTAAAAAAAAAAATGTTTAAAAAAATTTTAAAAGTAAATCTGCTTTTTATTTAGCAGAGTATCAAAGAAGCTTCACGCTACAAAAATCCATCGTGTGCACACACAGCAATGTAAAACTTGCATAGCAATAAGAGAACCCTGAAAGAAGCCTCACTGATGTCCAGTTCATCAGAAATTAATAAATTTTTCTCACAAAACATGGTCGAAAATTCAGCATTTAAACCAGTATTCACACAAGGCTCAGCTGTGAGAATGGATGACACAAATTCCATTTACAGCTAGCCCAGCTGCGTGCTTTTCAACCTGCTCTAATTATTTTCTCCTTTTTCAGCCTTTTCACAATCAACACTTTCTCCTGCTGGGATTGAACCTTGTTCAGAGCAAAAGGAATAAAGATTTTCCCTCTAAGAAAACCCAGGAAGATGGAGACCCAATCCTACGCTGCACCTTGGATTTAAGCATCCAAGAATAAGCTCCAGAAACTCCGTAGGGAGCTCAGAGAATTTCATGGAGAAATGGGGAAAGAAATGCCTCAAATTTAGTTTCTCCTTCAAAGCTGGACATAAAACTAATTTAACACTTACAAAATAAGGTCAAATTTTATGGAACACACCCAGGGTTTGCCTCAAGTCCAACACACCACGAGCTCCCGCTCCGCGAGGCCACGCTTGGATTCCCACCGAAATTCAGGATTTTGGGAAAACAGGCACTCAAAAAACCAGGCAAGGACAAACCCAAGGCACGAGAATGAGAAACAGGCAGGGAGGAGCATTTCTGACCACGGCACATTCTTTATTCTGCAGGATTTGGGGTTCTCCTGGTTTTTTTTTCTCAGGATAACCACCTGCCCCTGCAGATGTCCGTGCTCCAGCACTCTGAGCAGGAGTTAATCCAAAGTGCAACACAAAGAGAACTCTGACTGAAATCAAACATCTCTCACTTCTGTTTTCTAGGACTCATCTGAATTTCACACCTGAAAAAGATGATTTTTCACTAAAATTTTGTATTAATCCAAGCAAGGATTCATTTCATTCTGTCCAGGTTCTCGATTTCATTTTCGTTTCAGTCCTTGCTTTTGTAAGACTGTCCTGACCTTGGCTATTTTTTCATTTTATTGTCACAAAACAATTCAAAATTTTTAATTTTATCAAATATCCACTCCAATGATAAACTTTGAACTGAAAAAATACGAACCAACTTTGTTGAAAATCGTTATATTATAATCATTATGAACATAATGAAAATAATTGTATTACAATAAATAGTCTCAAACTGAAGGGGTAACTTCTAAAAATGAAATGTCCTGAAGGAAAATGTTTCAGGGATTACTTCAATCAGTATAAAATGCAAAAAAAAGGAGTTTAAAATGCACTTCCAGAATATCTGCACACAAACTAATGTACTCAAACCAGACAAAATCTGTATTAATATGTGACATTCAGTGATTAATTTATCCTTGGTTAAATAAGGACAGTTTGGATCTCTTTAACAAAAATCCTGGGGAATGAGCAAAACAATTATTATTTAATTTTGAGTTTGAAGTTTGATAAACCAATGAAAAAATTCTACCAGCAAATTATCAAATGTTTATAAGGGGAAAACACATCCTTGAACAGATAGAAGAAATTTTTTTTTTTATGGAGCAATAAGGGCAGCAATAATTATAATAAAGTTTAATGCAGCTCAAAAATGTCTAATCTGCCAATCCTGGGCTGCTAATTAAACAGAGTGGATTGTGCAGGGTAGGAAAAAACTGGAAATATTTAGGGAAAAGTCCAGTTCCACCTCCAAAAGTGCAGCAGAGATACCAAAAGCAAACCCTTATCTCTTCTGGACATTCAGAAATGGTTTGGTCTGAAACGCCAAATCCAACAATTTCCCTCCCATATGTTTTTATTAATTGTATTAGTTTCAATATCAGTATGTGTTATTATCAATAGCTTATCAATATCAATATGGCTAAAATATGTATGAGGAAAAACCTCCCATAATTGCAAAAAGCTCCCAATACATTGATTTAAAATAATGACAGAAATATTCTAAAGGTAGAAATTTTAATTGTTTCCCGGTATTTCTAACAAAAACCTCGGAAATTCAAATATTGATTTTAATTTGCAGCTCATAGTGCTTACAGTATCTTTGGGAAAATTCCCCTCTCTCCAAGGAAGCAAAAAAAATAAGAATTACCATTTGTTTTCAGCTACTGTACTTTCTTTTCCATCAGCAAATAATTGTACTGAGATACCAACACCTAAAAGACAGTTAGAAAATGGAAAATAACCATTCCAAAGTTCTCTCTGCAGCTGCTGCTCCTGACAGGGAGCTGTGGTACATTCACCAGCCCTAATCCCAACAATTCCATCTTCCAAAGAAGAAATGTCTTCCAGACCAGAAAAATGCACGGGTAATTGCTCACTTCATGTAATAAGTTCTAAAGTCAAAACATGCCAGATGTAATTTTTTATTTAGGTCTTGACAATCGTGCATCAAAACACAATTATTGTTCCTTATCTTGCAACAGAAATTTCAGAAATACCTCCTGGAATTAATTTGCATCGATTCTGGCTCCATGGAAATGCTGAGACATGCTCTCACAAAGCAGTTTTTAAAACTCTTGAGGATCTTAAGATGGTTTTCAGTTCCTAAAAGTTGACTTTATTCCATAAGCAGGGAATATCCAGGCACAGCTCTTGAAATGAGACACTTTCTCCAACTGAATGCTGCTCTTCCTTTCCATCATTTTAATAACCAGACCAATGTAAGTTTTCTACTTCTATTTTGATTTGTTCATCACTTGAATGGCAAATTACAAAAGAAATTGTGATTAATTTCTTTGTTGCAAAAGTAACATCAAAAAACAATCACAAAAAAAAAAGGAGCCATAAGTGAATGGATCCATACATATCCATAATCTCTTTCTCTCAGCAAATGAAAACAGCTTTATTTTTATTTTGTTTTTTTGTCTGAAGTCGTTAAGACATGGAATTCTGTAAGTAAATCTATATTCAGTGGAAAGAAGTTGACTAAAAATTTACATGTGGGTTGTTTGTCCAGCAAATGTTTTGAGATTCAGCAATTTGTGAACCCACTTCAAAAGACTTCAGTTTCTGAATGATCTAAACTCCAAATTTCTCACCACGTGCAAAAATCATAAATTTATTACAATTAATATTCTCAAACTGAAGAAAATATTCTTTTCCATGTTAAAATCTCAATATTGGTCCTGCTAAGGTTTGGCTTTTGTATTATTTTAATTATACATTTATTTGGGTTTTTTTTACAAATTAAGAAGTATATTCTAAAATGTTTTCCGAAATAGTTCTTAAAACATTTCTTAGATAAGCTCAGCAGCACAATTTAGTACAGACTTGAGAAACCCACACACTAGAGCAGGAAAGTGATTCTCAATAAAACAAGCTGTAAAAACCCAATGCTGTCCCACATTTCAGCAAAACCACCGGTCCAAAGTAGCAAAATTTTATAGCTAAAATTATGAGAGATGTACATAACAACCAGCAGCTGCAGGGAATGCTAGAAATTGCAGTAATAAAGTTATTTTCTCCATGTTCAATCTCACTCCTTACCTCTGCTCTTCAGCTGTTGCCCCATTCCCCTCTCTCCTCCTCCCACACAGCCTCTGCTTTTTCATCTGCTATCAGACCAGATCCACCAGCTCTTCCTCCTGCATTTTTTTTCTCCCCCCAAAAAAAAAAATGTTCTTATCCTCATCAGTCAAGGAGCATGCTCTGATTTACACACTCCACAGAGAACTCTCATCCCAACTTTTCTCAGGGCTGGAGTTCTTCTCTGGTCTGCTCTGGGCCTCTGGCACTTGACTCACTTTTATTATCTCATGTATTTAGTAATAGGTAAAGAAAGGAGATAATTTCTGAAACTTGAAGTTGACTATATGACTAATACAATAAAATTATACACAGATTTAAATAATTATATATTTAAAACATATTAACACACACACACACACAAGACTGTATATAGAATTATGGAATTATACAGGTGCAGGGCCAAACTTCATCCCTGCTGTGGATCCTCTAGGAAATGCTGGCAGAGATAAAACTGTGACCAGCTGAAATTCCTGAAATTAAATCACTTCATCCTGAGAAGAACAGCTCTGGACGATCTAATGGTAAAATACAGGTTGCCCTGTACACAGGATACTTTTCCTGGTAGAAGAAAAATACATGTACCATGAAAACAGACAGCACAAGATGTATTCTGATTTTGGTTTTTTTTTTCCTTCTGAGAAACCCTTGCCTCGATATTCCTGTAATTCCTTTGTCATTCATGTCACCAGCCCAAGTGCCAAGTTAGTACAGTGGTTTATTAAAGTGGAACACGTTCTGCTTGTTGGGAACACCCACTGCAACCCCAAAAAAAATAAATAAAAAAGAGCTTTCACAGGACACTTGCAGTAGAAAGCACAGCAAACTCTCTGATTTCAGCTAACAGCTGCTCTTTAATCAGCTTTTCACTCTAAGAACTGCATCGTGTCAGCCAGACAGGCACATGCCAAATTCCACTGCCCCTGCACCTGCAATTTCGTGATTTGCTCAACATGTCAGAAATCATTGCTGGAAATGAACTGTCAAAGGAGAAACGCAGCAAGCTCTGGGGCAGTCCCTTCCCCATCAACTGCTGGCACAAGTCACACCTGATAATGGTTTTTTTTTGGAGTCACTGCCCAGTGACAAACTCTGAGAGCACCACAGTGTCTTTTAAATTGATAACTCTAATTAAACTCCCATCTTAATTCTCCAGAATAAATCCACTTTGATAAACTTCAATAATAAACTTTGTGTTGTAGACATTTTTTTTCTGATAGCATTGCTGCATAACTGAATTATCAAAGGAATAAAATACATTTTCAGAAGACCTGAATGTTGCAAATGCAGCGTTTCAAAAGCAGCTGAAGTTTGCAGTTTTTCCTTTTTTGAAGAACAACATAACAAGATGCTTTTATTTCCATTTGATCACATACATTTAGTTATCTACATATTTATTCCACTGGTCCCTTTAATTAAAACATATGTTAATTAAACACATATTCTGGCCATAATTTACTTAGAAGTGAAGCTACAAAAGGAGCTCTAATGAATGTGTCAGACAAGCACTACAACAATTTGCCATTGTGGGAAGGAGGCGTCATTTCTGAGCAATGGTAACTCGAGAGCATCTCCCAGGCTCCAGCTGATGCCAAGCCTGCTCTCATTTTCCCAGTCTCACTTCCATAAATTAGCTGCAGGCCCCATGGACAGTCAGGAAAGCTTGAGGGGTTTTTTTTTAATGTTTGGAAATCCTCCACTTTTGTCAGATCTTTACCAGTGAGGTCAGAGTGGTGCCAAATGGCCGTGGATTTGTCACAAGTCAGGGATTGCTGCTCTCCAAAATCTGCTCCGGGGCAGCCCTGACTCCGAAAGATTTATCAAACAAAACCCACTTCAACTACAGCCTGCACACCAAGGCAGAACTGACAGCTGAATTTGGATCCATCTGCCACCGAGGGTTTGACTTTTTAACTTCAGATCCCCATCACAAACTCCAAGATAAAACTGAAAATAAGAAAGTTCAGCCCCACCACTCTGCTGAGTAACCTGGACTCAAGAAATGCCCAGCCTGGGGCTGCTCTCTGTCATCTCAAAAGTGAGAAGTCAGCAGCAGACAGAGATCACAAATGTTTTAAATATACATTACATAAGCCATTCTGGGGGGGATAATGAAATTTTCCATTCTCTCCAGTACAGAAGGAACACGCCTGCTGAAGAAAGTGGTTGTGAAGTATCATGCACACTGACTCCAAGCCAGCCTTGAAACATGAGAGAATCCAATTCCATGAGTGGCACTTTGGTCACATGCCAGCACATCATAATTTCACATCAGAGTTAGCTCCACAGAAAGATTAAATGCTACTTGGTACAAAAGGCATTAACTTTTAGTTCTCACAGCAGCATAAAGACCCTTTTTATGGAGATTGCTATAAACAACATACTTTCTTTCACTCCTCAAAGCTTCCTGCCGTTTCCAAACGATCCTCAGAAACATTTATTGAATCAATACACGGCCCAAAAGTTGTTTACAAACCAGAATGCAAAGTAAGAATGCTGCTCATTATTATGTGCCAACAAATGTGCTTGTTTAACAGGAACAGCATGTTTGCTGCCATCGAGAAGGAAAACAAAATCTGAAGTAGAGAAGTGTAAAATAAAGGGAATCTCTGCCAGATTTCCCTTTCCCTCTCCCCTAAATACAGGGGAAATATCGCCTGAAGATAAACAGAAAAACAGGAAAAGGTATCTTTAACCACCACCTGGAATTACTTGGCTCCACTTTTGGAATTCCCTTCATCTCCCATCAAGATTTCTTAATTGGAAATGTTTTACTGTACTCTGACACTACATGCCATCGGTTCTGTGGAATTTCAAAGGTTGCTTTAAAACTGAGGAAATATTATACAGGGCAGTTGCTGCAAACATGCAAAGATATTTTCATGCAAATCTATATTAAACACACTATGCATAAAATGCTTTCCATCCCTTCCCTGTTTTTCCCCTTGAAATCCAGCTCAGAAGTGTCCCCTGCTGGCAAACACCTTCCCCTCACTACAGGAGATGTAGGAAAAGCCTCAAAGTTTTGGGAGTAACAGAGATTGGTGATTTTAACACAAGGACAGCACTGAAGTGGCTCAGCTGGGCAGGGACACTGGGCAGTACTGGTGAATGCACTGGGAATACCTGCAGCATCCCAGCTTTTCCTTAAAAAAACAGCTCCAAGTTAAAAGCTTCAAGAGTGAACAAATTAGGAGATAATGCAGCCTTCTAATACTTAGAGAATTCCA
>PYHW01009644.1:135839-184193 GCA_013186435.1 Turdus rufiventris | reverse complement strand
GGGACATCCCAAAAAGCCCCAGGACGGCCTAAAACAAACCTTTCCCATTCCTGGGACTCCCAAAACCACCCCAAGGACTCACTAAGATCCCAAAACCGTCCCAAAGAGCTCTGCACCACTCTCAAGGCCATTTCAAAAACACCCTCTACCCGCTAAAGCAGTTTCCCTCATTGCAGGGATCCCCAAATCACCCCAAAGACACGTCTGGTAACCTAAAATCACCTCAAGTATCCCCTCAATTACCCCAAGAACACTCCAAAAACCCAGTACCTACCTAAATCAATCCCATTCATTCCAAGAATCCCCTAATAAGACCAAAGACTCTCTCAGACCACCTAGAATACCTCAGTAAGCCCCCAAAATGTCCCCTCCCATTCAAGAGACACTCCAGAAATGCTTAGAATCCGCCTAAACCAAAACTTCCCTATTCCAGGGCATCCTCAACTGAGGCCAAAGACCAAAAAACCAACCCAAGAACACCCTGAGAACCCCAAAAGCTATTCTCAGGGACAAAAGCCTCAGGACCCCCCTAAATCAAACTCCCTCTTTCCAGGGACCCCATAAATCACACCGAAAACCCCATAGCACTCCAAAGCAAATTGAACTAGCCCCACAACCACTCCAAAATCACCCTCAAAACGCCCAGGACCACCTAAAACAAACCTGTCCCATTCCAGAAACTCCCTAAACAACCCAAGGAACTCCTCAGACTCCCAAATTATAATAGGGACAGCCCAAGAAAACCCAGGACTCCCTTAAACCAAATCTCACATATTTCTGGACCCTCAAAACCACACGAAAGACCCCCCCCCAAGCAACCCAAAAGCAACCTAAAAACAACCCCAGCACCTCCAAAACCACTCCAAAGACACCTCCAAAACTCTCGCACCCCCCTAAATCAACTCCCTCGCGTTGCTCTTAAACTAATAAGAATTATATAAAACCATGACCGACAGCTGTATAGGCCAATAGAAGTAAAGACTCCGCCTCTAGGGTGGGTCTCGCTCGCTGATTGGTTGTTACAACGCGCAGACACGGAAGTGGAGCTTCCGTACGGGCTGGGGGCGAGACGGGGCTGCGGCGTGCGATGAGTGGGGGCTGCCATGTTGGGGGGGCCGGTGGCAACGGTTTTGGGGATCCCTGAGGGGACCTTGGGGTGATTTGTGGATCCCTTCGGGAAGTTCGAGATTCCCGGAGAGGTATGGGATCCTTGAGTAATTTTGGGGTTGCCTGGGCGGGGTGGGGTTACTCCGGGTCGTCGTTTTAGGGAGCTGTACTGGGGGTACCCTCACAAAACCGCCCCCAACTTCTCCGACAGCTTCCCTTTTCTTCGGGATATCCTTGGATTTGGGGATTCCCTGGAATTCTCGCCTAGTTCCTCCTCTTCCTGGAGGTCCGCCCAATTTCACCTAATTCTCACAGCCCCTCAGAATCCATGGATTCCCTCCTTTTCCTCTGCGCCCGCCGCGTCGTCGCCCACCGCCCTCTTCCCGACCTTCCTGCCGATCTCTATCCCGTCCTTTTCCAAGCGGCATTCCTGGATGGAAGACCCCTGGTCCTGCGGGATTTGGTGGCCACTTGGCCTTTCCCAGTGCTCCACTTCCAGCGGCTTGTGGGGCACCGGGAGCTGCTCCGGGATCATCCCTGCAAGCTCTGTGTCCAGGCCATCATCCAGGCCGTGGTGGCGCAGCTCCGGCAGGAGCTGGAAGAGCCTGGCCACCGTTCCAGGTGGGTTTTGGGAATTCTGGCATGGCCACAACCTCCGTATCTCCCTCCATCCTCGCGGGTTTTCCTGATGGTTTATTATTGCTGGGTAAAGGACTGGCTGGATGGGCGGGCCCAGAGAGTGCTGGTGAACGGTGCTGCATCCACCTGGGGATGAGTGACCAGGGGTGTCCCTCAGGGTCTGTGCTGGGACCAGTCCTGTTCATTATTTTTATTGATGACGTGGATGAGGGTATTGAGTCTCTCATTAGTAAATTTGCAGAAGACACTGAGCTGGGAGTGTGTCGATCTGGTGGAAGTAAGTAGGGCTCAGCAGAGAGACGTGGAATGGTTGGATGGATGGGCAGAGTCCAGTGGGATGAAGTTTAGTAAGTCCAAGTGCTGAGTCCTCCATTTTGGCCACAATAACCCCCAGCAGTGTTCAGGCTGGGGATGGTGTGGCTGAACAGAGCCCAGGCAGAAAGGGACCTGGGGACACTGATGGACAGCAGCTGGACATGAGCCAGCACTGTGCCCTGGTGGAGAAGAAGGCCAATGGCTCCTGGCCTGGATCAGGAATGGTGTGGCCAGCAGCAGCAGGGAGGTCATTCTTGCCCTGGACTCAGCACTGCTGAGGCCACACCTTCAGTGCTGTGCCCAGTTCTGGCCCCTCAGTTTAGGACACACTTGGAGACATTTGAGCACATGCAGAGGAGGCAACGAGGCTGGGGAGGGGCTTGGAACAGAAACCCTGTGAGGAAGGGCTGAGGGAGCTGGGCTTGTTCAGCCTGGAGAAAAGGAGACTCAGGGCTGACCTCATCACTTTCTGCAGCTCCCTGAAAGGTGGTTGTGGTCAGGTGGGGTTGGTCTCTTTCTCCAGGCAGCAGCTGCAGAACCAGAGGACACAGCCTCAAGCTGTGTCAAGGAAAAATTAGGTTGGAAATTCGGAAAAAACTTTTTCAGAGAAAGAGTGATCAAGTACTGGAATGGTCTGCTCAGGGAGGTACTGCAGTTACCATTCCTGGATGTGTTGTAAAAAGACTGGATGTGGCAATTGGTGCCATGTTCTAGTTGAAGTGCTAGGGCATGGGTTGGACTCGATGATCTTGAAGGTTGCTTCCAACACTGCGATTCTCTGAATTGTATGAATTATTCCCATTTTTCCAGCCTGCGCCTGCTGGACATGACCGGTCTCCCAGATTCCACGTCTGGCCGCGCTACAGATGGGATGAGCGTCTGGTCTGGCACTGTGGCTTTGGCCAAGGCTTGCGTGGAGGTGTCCAAGCATCAGCGGGAATTCCAGAGGCGCAGATCCAAACGGCACAAAGGCCGCTCCGGAGCCGCCACAGCTGCGGCCGCTCTGTTGCCCCTGGGTGTGGATGTCCATGCTGACCTGTTTGTCAATGGAACGTCCTACGGGATCCTGCGTGATGCGCTCCAGTCCAGAGCTGCTGGCCCGCTGCGCCTCAAGTGCCGTGAATTGCAAGCAGAGGAACTCTCAGCATCTGGGATCGTGACTTTGTTGGAATCTCTGGATCCTTCCTGTGTGCGGAGGGTGGATCTGCGCTTCAACAATTTGGGATTGACTGGGCTCTCGGTGATCCTGCCGCACCTTTCGCGCTTCCCAGAACTGCGTAGCCTCAAGCTCCAGTACAGCAACGTGGACGTGCGGCGCCTGACTCCGGAATCGGCTGTTGGAATCCGATGCCTGGCTGGGCAGCTGGGAATGCTGCCCAGCCTCCAGGAGCTCAACCTGGGATCTTCCCGGCTCTCTGGGAATCTGCGTCAGATCCTGTGGTGAGTTCCCCATGAAGCAGGGCTTTCCCGAGCTCTGGGGGGATTCCCAAGGGTTGGCCTCAGGTATCCTGGAGGTCTTTTCCCATCTGAGTGTTCCCATGACTCCGGTATTTCATTATGTCAATATTCCCATGATCCCATGTTTTCATTATCCCAATAGTTCATGACTCAAGAATTCTATTATCCCATAAATTCATGATCCCAAAATTTTATGATTCCTGGATTTCATGTGTTTGGGCCTGATGGGTCTTGATGGTCTTTTCCAGCCTGAATGGTCCATTGATTCCATGAATTCATTATCCCAATGTTCCAAATATCCCGTGATTCCGTTATCCCAATAGCTCATGACTCAGTTATTCTGTCATCCCATAATTCCATGATCCCCTAATTCCGCAATTCCAGAATTCCCAAAGGCTGAACCTGACATTCTTAGAGGTCTTTCCAACCTTAGCAATCCCTGTTTCCCATGACCCCATTATCCCAATAGACCATGACTTCATGATTCCGTGATTCCATAACTGTGTGATTTTGTCATTCTGTGATCCCATAATTCCATGATGCCAGGATTCCTAGAATTTGTACTTCATGGTCTTGAGGCCTTTTCCAACTTTAATGGCTCCATGACCCTGTAACTCCATGATCCCTAATTTCATGACTCCCTTATCCCAATATCCCATGATCCCATAATTCCATAACTCTGTGATCCCAAGACCCCCCATAAGTCCACAATTCCACAATGCCCGAGATCCATGATCCCATAGTTCCGCAACCTGAACTCAATGGTATGAGAGACCTTTCCCAACCTCAGCCATTGCATAACTCCATGACCCTAAAATTCCAAAATCCCAGGATTTTCAGGTGTTGAACTTAATGTTCTTGGAGCTCCTTCCTAACATCAGCTATTCCATAATTCCACAATTTGATTCCGCAATTCCATGACCCACTGATCCCATAACTCCATGATTCTCATACCTTGAACTTGATGTTCTTGGAGACCTTTCCCAACCTCAGTCATTCCATAACTCCAAGACCCCATCATTCCAAAATCCGGGGATTCACAGGGGTTGACCTTGATAAGCCTTGGAGATGTTTACCAACTTAAGTCATTCCATGGCTCCATGATCCCATAATACCATGATTCTCAAAGCTTGAATGTCATGATCTCAGAGACTTTTCCCAACCTCAGTGATTCCATTATTCTGTGATTCTATTACCCCATCATTCCAAAATCCCAGGATTTGCAGGTGTCAGACTTTATATTCTTGGAGACCTTTCCCAACCTGAGTCATTTCATAACTCCATGATCCCATAATTAAAGAATTTCAGGAGTTTCAGGGGTCATACTCGATGATCTTGGAGCTCTTTCCCAACCTCACCCATCCCACATTCCCACGATTCCACAGATACAATCCCAGCTCTCATTCCCCATGTCTCCCCCAGGAATCCTGACATTCCCAGCTCCCACCAATCCTCCCTTGGGCTTCACCACTCCCTCTTTCCTCCTGCCAGTGACCTCCGGGCTCCATTGGAAAGCTTGGAATTGGCCTTCTGCTCTCTCGTTCCCGCTGACTTCGCCTTCCTCTCCCAAAGCTTCCACGCTCCAGCCCTCAAAAGGTTGGATCTCAGCGGCCATGACTTCTCCCAAAGCCTTCTGGAGCCGCTCCGGCTGCTCCTGGAGGAAACCTCGGCCTCGCTGTTGCACCTGGATCTCATGGAATGCCACATGGCCGACTCCCACCTGGCCACGCTGCTCCCAACACTCCGGCGCTGTTCCCGCCTGCGCTTCCTGGGACTCCACGGCAATCCCCTGTCCATGGCCGCGCTCAAGGTCCTGCTTCAGAAAACCTTGGAGCTGCCAAATCTCCACCTGGTCGTGTATCCTTACCCCATGGATTGCTACAAACTGGAGCCGCCAGTAGAATCTGGTTGGAATTTTGAAGAGATTGTGGATGAGGAACTTTTGGCAGCGGCCAAGGCAGAGTTTACCCAAATCTTAGCAAATTCCAGGAGAACTGACCTTGTCTGGACTTACAATCCCTATGGCCACAGAGCCCTGGACTACTTTTCCTTGTGATTTGGGAAAACCTTGGAGGTGGGAAAAGTTTGGAGCTTCCATTGCAGAAAAGCATTACTGCCTCCTTCCCAAAATCCGGGCATTTTCATCTCATTCTGGTGCTTTTCCGCCTCATACCCAGTGTATTTTTCTCTTTATTTCGGTGGTTTTCTGCCTGGTTTTGTTATTTTTCCGTCTCATACCACTGTTTTCTGTCTTATTTCTGGATTTTTCCTCCCCACCCTGATATTTTCCCCCTGATCTCAGCATTTTTCTGCCTCATTTTGGTGTTTTCCTGCCTCATCCCAATGTTTTTCCACCTCATTTTTATATTTTTCCCCTCATCCTGGATTTTTTTCTGCCCCATTTTGGTGTTTTCCCACCTTGATCCCAATGTTTTTCCCTCTTATCCCCCTCTTTTCCTATAATTTTTACTGTCACATCCGGAGGGAAAAACCGCGGAATTCCTTTAATTCCCATGGGATATTAATTAATTATTGTCAGTTACTTATGAATAATTATTAATTAAGAAGACACCATAGCTGAAATTCTATCCAAATCCCTCCCAAATTCCCAAATCCTTGATGACAACTTCCTTCATCTCCAAATCCTTCATCCCAAATCCCCAAATCCTTCATTCCAAATACAGAAATCCCTCGTCCCAAATCCTTGATCCCAAATCCCCACAACAAGGAATCAACACAGCAACTTCCATTCTTTTTTTTTTGGGATTTTTACCAGAAAACCGCGGGGTTCAGCTTCGTGGAATTTTGGGGTGCTCTGATTCCTTGGGAATATGTTGGGAATCTCCCATTTGCCAGGGGAATAATTGGGAATTCCATTTCTGGATAAGCCAGAACTCCATTTCAGGATCTGACAGCCTCAACCTCCAATCCAGATTTTTCTGCCCGCAGAATTCCCAACAATTCCCCCGAGAGCTGATACCTCCTTCCTTCCCACAAAAAATGTGTCGGGGGCTTTTCCGGCCCTTCCTCAAACTGGAATTCCGAGCTCCACTCGGATGCCAGTGCCGAACGCACCAACCCAACTCCTCCGGCTTTTTCCGGAGCTGGGTGATAAAGCCGCCCATTTTCCGGGGATACCGCCAGCATTCCCGGCTGGAATGGCACTGTCAGCTTGGAGCCACCTCCGCAGTAGGAAAGGAGGGAATTCCCCTCGGATCCGGGCAGGATTTGGGTGAAAACCACGGGAACGTCAGCGCAGCGCAGGAAATTCCGTTCCCGACCGCAGCGGGAAAGGAACGGGAATTCCTCCTGGTAGCGCCCGCTCCGGTTCCGCTCCAGGTGCTTGAAGAAGAATGAGAGGAATCCAACGTCTGTTGGGATGGAGAAATCAATGGATCAATGCTCCTGGAATTCTGGGATGGTTGATTAAAGGGACTTTTCCCATTTTTTAAAAGTTTTTTTTTTCAGATTTTTCCTGGTGGTTTTCCAGGGGTTTTTGGAATTGTTGGGATTTTTCCCCAGGAATTATAGGGATTTGGGAAAGGGATGAGGCAAAAGAGAAATTGGGAGGAGGAAATGCATACTAAAATTAATTTTTGTTAATAAAATGGGTTTCTTAATTAATTAGGGAATTTCTTAATTAATGAGGGGATTTCTTCATTAATTAAGGAGCTTTTTCATTAATTAAGGAACTTTTTCATTATTTAAGGAATTTAATAATTAAGGATTTAATTAATGAAGGAATGATTAATGATTAGGGAATGATTAATTAATGAGGGATTAATATGCAAATTAGCAGTTTTTCAGGAATTTTAGGGATTTGGGAAAGGGATAAGGGAAAAGTGGAATTGGAAAGAGGAAATGCTTCTTTAAATCAACTTTTAAAATTAAAGACAGATTTCCTAATTAATTAATCAATCAAGGAATTTTAATTAAGGGATTTCTTCATTAATTAATGAATTTCTTCCTTCATTAAGGATTTTTTTAATTATTTTAGGAATTTCTGTAGTAATTATGGAAATTTAATTAATGAAGGAATGATTAATTAATTAGGGAATGATTCATTAATGAGGGATTAATATGCAAATTAGGGATTTTCTAGGAATTTTAGGGATTTGGGAAAGGGATGAGGGAAAAGAGGAATTGGGAAGGAGAAATGCTTCCTAAAATTAATTTTTTAAATTAAAAACAGATTTCTTAATTAATGTAGGAATTTTTTCATTAATTAAGGAATTTTTTAATTAATTAAGGATTTTTTTCATTACTTAAGAAATTACTTAATTAAGGAATTTAATTATTAGAGAATTTAATAAATGAGGGAATTATTATTGATCAGGGAACAGTTAATTAATGAGGGATTCATATGCAAATTAGGGGCTACCACCTTTCCCACCCCTTCCCAAAGCTCAAACCTCCCCCCAAATTAAGGATTAAACCCTAATTAAGGCACAAATCCCAATTAATAATCCAATCCCAATTAATAACAAGGTCCTAATTAACAATGGGACGCTAATTAGGGAGGTACCTTTGAAGCAGGTGATGAAGTTCTTGACTTTGGCGTCGTCCAGGAAAAGCTGTGGGAAAAGCAGGAAAAAGCCTCAAAACGCTCGAGTTTTCCCAGACAAATCCCAGGATCTTTTTTTGATCTGTCCTGAATCCCTTTGGGGTCTTTTCAGGGGGATCCAGCTGGGATTTCCTTTTTGGGATTTTTCTGGGATCTGCTCTGAGTCCCTGGAAAAGTTTTTTGGGATCCCTCTGTAATCTGACTGGGATTTGTCTGTAATTGAACTGGGATTGTGCAGGATCCATGCAGGATATATTTGGGATCTGTCTGGGTTTAATCTGGTTTTAATCTGGGATCTCGCCGGGATCCTACCGGGATTGATCTGGGATCCATCCTGGATCTGCCCAGATTCTCCCTGGGATTTTTTTTCAGGATCTCTCTGGGATCCCACCAGAATCCAGGTGGGATATCCCCGGGATTCATTCCCAGAACCCTCCAGAACCCTCAACCCCTAATGATCTCCTATAAATCCCCTAATGATCCGAAATAAATCCCCTATTGATGCCATGGAGATCCCCTATAGATCCCAAATAAATTGCCTATAAATCCCATCCTAGATCCCCTATAAATCCCCTGGAGATCCCCAAATAAATCCCCTGGAGATCCCCTATAGACCCTAAATAAATCACCCATAGATTCCCTATAAATCCCCTGTTGATTCCCCTATAAATGCCCTATAGATCTCCTATAAATCACCTGGAGATCCCCTATAAATCCCCTGTAAATCCCCCCTGACCTGTCCATGGTGATCCACGTAATAAAAATACTCGCGGGTTCCAGGCCCCGGCCGCTGTCCCTGCAGGTACCGGGGCCCCGGGCGCGCGCAGAGCCGCAGCAGCGCCCCCACCCTCATCGCGACAGCCACCGGCGACCCCCGACACGGCCGGGCCACCTCCCTGTCACGACAGGTGACAGCGACAGCAGCGCCACCGGCGCCACCCGGAAGTGGCCACCAGGGGGACCGGAATGTGTGCGCACCTCGGGTGGTGCGGCGGAGAAAAGGTTCCGGGTGGAAGCGGAATGAGGGGCCGGTGGGTTCCCGCCGCTATTGGGGCACCTATAGATCTCCAGATCCTACAGAACTCCTCAATTCGCCCTATAAACACTCAGAGCTTCCCTATAGGGTCTCGTGCCCTTACAGAGCGTCAGAGACCCCATAAAAATCCCGTATAGGCTGCTCGTGGCACTGTGTGCCCTCATAGATCCCCTAGAGATGCTCCCCATCAGTTTCCCGCCATTTTCCCCTTTAGGCCCTCAGGGCTCCACAGGCACCGGGAGAAGCAGCGGGATGAGGGAAAAAAATGGAAAATGAGGTGGGAAAATATCGGCATGAGGGAAAAATCACTGGGATGATGTAGAAAAACACCTGGGATGGTGTGGAAAAATAGCAGGATGAGGGAAAAAGTACCAGGATGAGGGGAAGAAATGTTAAATGAGGGGAAAAATAACAAAATGAGGCAGGAAAATATCGGGATGAGGGGAAAAATACCAAAATGAGGGGAAAATACCCAAGTGAGTTGGAAAACACCAAAACAAGGATGAAAAGAGAAAGATGTGGTGGAAAAACACCACAAATGAGGCAAACAACCAAAGTAATGAGGCCTGAAATACCAAAAATAGGTGGGAAACCACTGGGATGAGTTGGTAGAACAAGAAAATGAGGTGGAAAACCATCAGGATGAGGGGACAACCACTGAAATGAGGTATAACCCCACCAAAATGAGGCAGAAAAGCATCAGGACTTGCCAGAAAAACACTGGGATGAGGCAAAAAATACACAAATGAGGTGGAAAAACACTGGGATGAAGGGAGAGCCACAGGGAAAAGTGGAAATATACCAAAGTTATGTAGAAATCTGGCGGGATAATGGCCAAAACACCATAATGATGCATAAAAACACCAAGATGAGAGGGAAAATAACAAAATGGAAGAAGGCGGAAAAACAACGGAGTAAGGCCCAAAGTACCAAAATGAAGTGAAAAAGCAGTTGGATGAGGGGAAAAAACACAGGGAAAATGTGGAAAAAACACTAAGAAAAGGAGGGGAAAATACAGGGATGAGGTAAAGCCCATGAAAATGAGGTGGGAAAACAGCAACAAAAAGTGAAAAAAACCCAGAATGAGAAGGAAAGTCACCAGGATTTGGTGGAAAAACACCAAAATTAGGTGGAAATGAAGGAAAACATGGAGGATTCAGGGATGAGGATAAGGATCAGGAAAAATCCCACAGGAAATGCCATCCGGGCACGACAGACTCAGGATCTGGGATATGATGAGTTTATTTCCAGCGGAATCAGAGCAGGATAACAAGACCCCAAATCCAACTTTTCCCTCACCCAATTCACTCATTCCCGGCTTTCCCTCAATCCTTCCAGCAGCGCAGGGAGCCGGGGCCATCTCAGGGGAGTTTTCCATGGATTTCTCCAACGTGTCATTCCCATGGAAGACAATTCCTCATGAACTTTTCCAAAGGGTCAATAGGACAGCAATATCCTGCTCCAAAGTTTTGTCCTCTGTGGGATTCCTGCTAGGAATCTGCTCCTTTTTCCATGGATCCGTAGGACCATGCAAAGATCCAGTTCTAGTATGAGCTTCCCTTTGGATGCACCACGGAATTTTGGGAATTTCCACTCCAGCACCTTGGAATGATCTCTGGAATCGTTCCTTTCCCAAATTGCTGCTCTGGAATTCCAGCTGTGCTATAATTGATTTCTTCTGTCTTAATTCTTCTTCCAGAGATTTTGCTGCTGTTCCTGAGAGGATTGGCCAGACACGGGAGAACCTTCTGGCAGCTTCTCGTGGAATTCAGCCTCGGAGCCTCCAGGAATATGGCCATACAAAGCCAATCCTAACAAAAAAAACCACCAGGATGGGCTGGAAAAATCATGAAATGGCATGGAAAAATATTGGGATGAGGCGGAAAAATACTGGTATGAAGGGGAAAATATTGGGATTAGGGGGAACCTATTGAAATGGGGAGGAAAACCCTCAAAACGTGGCAGAAAAGCTACGAAATCAGGGAAAAATCTTGGGATGGGGCAGAAAAACATCGGGATGAGGTGGACACCTAACAAAACCAGGCACAAAAGCACCAAAATGAAAGGAAAAAGCCACTGGAATGAGGCAGAAAAGCACCGGGATGAGGAGGAAAACGCATGGATTTTAGGAAGGAGGTGGCGGCACTCTTCCATGATGGAGGCTCTGAGCTTTTCCCGCCTCCAAGGTTTTCCCAAATCACAAGGAGAAGTAGTCCAGGGCTCCATGGCCGTAGGGATTGTAAGTCCAGACGAGATCGGTTCTCCCGGAATTAGCCAGCAGCTGGGAAATCTCCGCAGTGGCGGCTGCCAAACGTTCCCCATCCATGGGTTCCTCGTAAATCCGTCGGGATCCCGGGACTCGGCGTGGAGGCTCTGGCTTGTAGCAATCCACAGGGAAGGGATACACGACCAGGTGGAGATCCGGCAGTTCCAAGGTTTTCTGGAGCAGATCTTTGAGTGCAGCTGTGGACAGGGAATTGCCGTAGAGTCCCAGGAAGCGCAGGCGGGAGCAGCGCCGGAGTGTTGGGAGCAGTGTGTCCAGGTGGGAGTCGGCCATGCGGCATTCCATGAGATCCAGGTGCAGCAGCGAGGCCGAGGTTTCCTCCAGGAGCAGCCGGAGCGGCTCCAGGAGGCCTTGGGAGAAGTCATGGCCGCTGAGATCCAACCTTTTGAGGGCCGGAGCATGGAAACTTTGGGAGAGGAAGGCGAGGTCAGCAGGAACAAGGGAGCAGAAGGCCAATTCCAAGCTTTCCAATGGAGCCTGGAGGTCACTGGCAGGAGGAAAAAGGGAGAGGTGAGGCCCAGGGGAGTACTGGTGGGGAGCTGGCAATGTCTGGATTCTTGGGGGAAATGTGGGGAATGAGAGCTGGGACTGCATCTGTGGAATCATGGGATTGTGGGATTGGTGAGGTTGGGAAAGACCTCACTGAACATGGAGCTTGACTCCTGAAATTCCTGGAACTTTTAAATGATGGGGTCACAGAATCACAGAATAATGGAATCACCGATTTTGGGCAAAATCTCTGAGACCATGGAATTCAAGCTTTGAGAGTACTGAAATTATGGGATCATGGAGCCATGGAATGATGGAATAACTGAAGCTGGGAAAGAGTTGCAAGACTCATTGACTTCCACTCCTGAAAATCCTAGGATTTTGGAATGATGGGATTATGGAGTTATAGAATGGCTGAGGCTGGAAAAGGTCTCCAAGAACATCAAATTTGACCCCAGAGAATCATGGGATTTTGGAATGATGGATTAATGGAATAATGGAATAACTAAAGTTGGAAAAGATCTCCAAGATCTAGTTTAAGGTTTGAGAATCATGGAATTAAGGGATCATGGAGCCATTACATTGGAATAAGCTTTGGGATCATCAAGTCCAACTTTTGGGAATTCTGAAATCATGGAATTTTGGAATGATGAATTTATGGGAAAATGGAACTGTTGAGTCATGAACTATTGGGATAATGGAATCATGGGAACATTGGGACAATTAAATCCTGGAACCACTGGATCACTCAGGTTCAAAAAGACCCCCAAGATCAACCCGTCCTTGGGAATCCCCCCAGAGCGCTGGAAGGCCCCACCCCATGGGGATCTCACCAGAGGATCTGGCGCAGATTCCCAGAGAGCCGGGAGGATCCCAGGTTGAGCTCCCGGAGGCTGGGCAGCATTCCCAGCTGCCCGGCCAGGCAGCGGATTCCAATGGCCGATTCAGGCGTCGGGCGCCGCACGTCCACGTTACTGTACTGGAGCTTGAGGCTGCGCAGTTCTGGGAAGCGTGAGAGGTGCGGCAGGATCACTGAGAGTCCAGTCAATCCCAAATTCCGGAAGCGCAGATCCACCCTCCGCACACAGGAAGGATCCAGAGATTCCAACAGGCTCACAATGCCGGCCAGAGAGAGCTTTTCCGCTTGGAATTCGCGGCACTTGAGGCGCAGCGGGCCGGCGGCTCCAGTCTGGAGCGCCTCGCGCAGGATCCCGTAGGACGTTCCATTGACAAACAGGTCCGCATGGACATCCACGCCTGGGGGCTGCGGAGCGGCTGCAGCTGTGGCGGCTCCGGAGCGGCCTTTGTGCCGCTTGGATCCACGCCTCTGGAATTCCCTCTGGTGCTTGGACACTTCCACACAAGCCTTGGCCAAAGCCACAGTGCCAGACCAGACGCTCATTCCGTCTGGAGCGCGGCCAGCTGGATCGTCTGGAACTCCTGTCACATCCAGCACGCGCAGGCGGCACCCGCTGGAAAAAATATGAAGAAACCATGAAAACACCTGTAGGAATTGGAGGAAGGGAGTTTGTGGCCATGCTGGAATTCCCCAAACCCACCTGGAATCACGGCTGGGCTCTTCCAGCTCCCGCCGGAGCTGCGCCACCACAGCCAGGATGACGGCCTGGACGCAGAGCTTGCAGGGGTGATCCCGGAGCAATTCCCGGCGCCCCACGAGCCGTTGGAAGTTGAGCACTGGGAAAGGCCAAGCGGCCACCAAATCGCGCAGGACCAGGGGTCTTCCATCCAGGAATGCCGCTTGGAAAAGGATTGGGTAGAGGTGGGCAGGAAGGGCGGGAAGGATGGGAAGGGGGTGGTGGGCGACGATGCGGCGGGCACAGAGGAAAAGGAGAGAATCCGAATATCCTGGCGGGAGTTGGCGCTTGGGGATACATGGTGGGATTCGCGTGGAGGAGCGGCTGCGTGAGGGAGCCATGGTGGAATTCTGGGAATGTTCCCGAAATCCAGGGACTTCCCTCTGAGCCCCAAAGGGAACCTGTGGGAGAAATGGAGTGGGGGAAGGGAGGCCAAAGGGGGAGTTTAGTGGGGCAAGCCTGAGTGGGGACTCTGTAAAAATGGGGTCCTGGAGCACCCCCAAAATAGTCTCACCCAGGGAATGCTTAAAAACCCTCAGGGACCCCAAAATCAGTTAAGGGACCCTAAAACAGTCCAGGAATCCCCTAAACCAGTCCAAGGACCCTCTCCAAACCAATCCAGGAACTCTCCTAAATCACTCCAGGGACACTCCAAACCAGTGCAGAGATCCCCCAGACCTCCCCAAACCAGTCCGGGTATCCCAAACCACTCCAGGGACCCCAAAACCAGTTCAGAGATCTCAAAACAGTTCAGTGACGCCTAAACCAGTTTGGGCATCTCCCAAACCCATCCAGGGATCCCTAAAACTACCTCAGGGAGCCATGAACCAGCCCAGAGACTCCTAAATCATTCCAGGGACCTCTCCCCAGACCGCTCCAGGACTCCTCTAAATCACTCCAAGGACACTCCAAAACTTAAAACCCCTAAACAAGTCCAGAGATCCCTCAGATCTTCCCAAACCACTCTAGGGACCCCAAAACTAGTCCAGGGACACCCCTCACCCACAAACCAGTTCAGGGACCACACAATACCAGTTCAGCGGCCCCCTAAACCAGCCCAGAGATCCCCCAGAGTCCCCCAAACCAAACCCGGGATCCCAAAATAATTCAGGGATTCCCTAAACCACTCCAGGGACCCCAGTCCAGTTCAGGGATCCCCCCAAATGAGCCCTGGGACCTCCAAATCATTTTCGAGACTCCCCAAATTTCCCTAAACCAACTCGTGGACTTCTCCCGACCTCCCCAAGACCTACCCCAGGAATCCCCCTAAAACCAGACCGAGGACCCCCAAAACCCAACCACCCCCTTCCTCAGGACCCCCCCATATCAGCTCCCCCCTCCCCTGGGGTTCCCCCATCCCTCCCAAAGCATCTTAGGGACCCCCTAGACCCGTCCCACCCACGGGGTCCTTCCTAATCCATTCCGGGACCCCTCCCCAACCCCCTTAAACCCACCCAAGGAGCGCCCCCTGAACCCCTAAACTCCCACAGAGTCCCCCAAATCTCCTGAACCCCGCCAGGGACCCCCCAAACCCCGAAACCAGCCCCGGCGCCCCCCCCAACATGGCGTCCCCCACTCACCGCCTACCCGCAGCCCCCACTCGCCCCTGCCCGTACAAGGCTCCACCTCCGTGTCTGCGCGCTGAGTCCACCAATCAGCGGACTAGACCCGCCCAAGGGGCGTGTCGACGCATTTCTGTTGGCTACGTTAGCTGTCTGTCAAAGTTCATCACGTCTTAATTGTTGTTGTCTTGTGAGCGGGTGCTTTGCAGTACTTTGGTGTTTATTGGTTCTCCTTGCTGTCAATCACTAATTCCAACCTTCCTATTGGCTAACGCGCCGCCGGAGCGGGAGGTTCGCTCTGAGGCGGCCCCGGGGTCCCCCCGTGAGCTTCCCTCGATTCCCGATTCCGATCCCAAATCCCGCGGCCATGGAGCGGCAGCAGGACCTGAAAGTGATGCTAAAGCGCTGGGAAGCGGAATTCCTGCGGGAACGGCAGCGGAAACCAAGCCAGGTGCTCCTGAAGGGAAGCGGCGGGAATTTGTGAGGGGGAAATCCCTTCGGGGAATTCTGGAATGGAGGTGGGGTGGGGGGGAGGCGCTGATTTGGGGGTCCCCGGGGTGGCTTTGGCGTACGGGAGGGAATTTGGGGGAGTCCTGGAATGGGAGGAGTCGGTTTAGGGGCGGTCTGCGGTTTTTTTGGGTGTTCCTGGGCTGTTTTTGGGGTCTTTGGGTTGGTTTTGGGAGTCCCTGAAATGGGGCAGGTTGGTTTAGGGTGATCCCTGGGGGTTTTGGGGTATTTCTGGAATGGGGGAGAGACATATTTGGGGGTCCCTGCGGTGTCTTAGAGGGTCTGAGAGAGTCTTTGGGGTTGTTAGTGGATCACTAAAAATGCGGGGGATTGGTTTAGGGGGGTCCTGGGGTTTTTATGGGGCGTCCTTGGGGTGGTTGAGGGAATCATTGAGGTGGTTTTGGCGTGCTGGGAGGGGTTTTTGGCGTGGTTTAGGGGGTCCCTGGAATGAAGGGGATTGGTTTAAGGGGGTCCTGACACTTTTGGGGCTTCCTTGAGAGTTGTTTTGGGGGTGAGGTGGGGGGGGGTCCTGGTTTTATTTGGGGTGTCCTTTGCGTGGTTCAGAGGCTCCCTGGAATGGGGCAGGTTTGGTTTAGGGAGCTCCTGGGAAGTTTTGGGTTGTCCCTCGAATGGCGGGGGGCATATTTGGGGGTCCCTGGAGTGTTTTAGGGGGTCTGAAAGAGTCTTTGGGGTTGTTAGGAGATCCCTGGAATGAGGGGGGGTCCTCGAGTTTTTTGGGATGTCCTTCGGGTGGTTTCTAGGTATTGGGGGCGGGGGAGGGGAAAGGCTTTAGGGCGTCCCTGGAATGGTGGGAATTGGTTTAGGTGGTTTCTGGAGGTTTTTTGGGGTGTCCCTGGAATGGGGGAGCATTTTTGGGGGTCCCTGGGCTGGGACGATCCATGGGGTGGTTTTGAGGAGCTCTGGGATGGTTTTGGGGCTCCAGGGAAGTATCTGGAATGGTTTTGGGGCGCTGGAGAGGCTGGACTGGTTTAGGGGGAGGCTTGGGGGGTCCCTGGGATGGGAGGGGCTGTTTTGGGGGCTTCCCCTATAAATTCCCCTATAAAAACTCCTCACTGCCCCTGCTGATCCAGGTAAGAAAAACACTGGCGGGCTTCCTTGTCGCGACAGCGAGAAGCGTCGCGACAGGCGACAGCGGCAGCGGCGACCGGAAGTAGCTGCCTGGGGGACCGGAAGTAGCTGCCTGGGGGACTGGAATGCCGCGGCACTTCCCCGGTAGGGTGCGGCGGTTAAAAAGGTTCCGGGTGGAACCGGAACCGGCAGCGGGGGGACCGGAGGAGCACGGCCCCAGCGACATCTTGGGGACACCCAGCATCCCAAATTCCCGGCTTTTCCCGCTCCAAACACGAACGAGCAGCGCTTTCCATATGGAGCTTTATTCACACGCGGAGGGGGGCCGGAGCCCCCCCAAATACAGAATTTGGCGGCCCCTGGGGGGACCCCAAAATCCAACCCCCACTCTGGGGAGCGGGGGGGAGGAAAATTCCCGAAGGAATTCCCGAGGGAATTCCCGGGATTAAGGGGAATCCTGGGAAAATCCCGGGGAGGGAGGGGTGGGTCCATCCCTTTAATTCGGATTTTTTTTTCAGTCGTGTTTTNTTTTTAATAATAATAAATAAAAACCTCGAGGCTTTAAAAAAAAAACCACACCAAAAAAAACCGCCGGAAAAAGGAGGGGAAATCACTTAAAAATTAATGAACGGGTACCAGAAATTAATGATTAATTAATTAAAACTTAATTAAGTGGACGTGGAGTAAAAAGTGGGGGTCCCCTGGCAGTGAGTAGAGCTGGGAGGTAGTGCTGGGTTGTCCCCACCACCCCCAGTTTGGGAACCCTCCCCCACCCCAACTTGGGGACCCCCTCCATGGTACTCCCTACCCATAGGACCCCCACATTTTGGGGACCCCTCCCACTTTGGGGACCTCCTAGGCCTTGGGGACCCCCCCATTTTGGGCACCGTCCCCACTTTGAGGATCCCCCATTTTGGGGACCCCCCCATGGGACCCCACACCTTTGGGACTCACTGGCCTTGGTGACCGCCCCCCATCATTTTGGGGACCCCCTCCCACTTTGGGGACCCCACCCATGAGACCCCCCCCCAAGCTTGGGGACCACCCCAGGATCTTGGGGGCCCCCCTGACCCATGGGACCCTCCTGGTCTTGGGGACCCTTCAATTTTGGGGGAGTTGGTGGAGATTAGGGGTCACCAGGATGGGTCTTGCTGGAGACTGGGGGCACCAAGGTAGAACCTGAAGGACCTGGAGAAGATTTGAGGCCACCAAGATGGGTCTTGGTTGAGATTGGAGTCACCAAGGTGGGTCCTGGTGGAGACTGGGGTCCATCAGGATGGGACATGGAGGATCTGGAGGAGATTTGGGGACACCAAGGTGGGATGTGGAGGGCCTGGAGGAGATTTGGGGTCACCGAGATGGGACCTGGAGGACATTTGAGAGCACCAAGATGGGACTTGGTTGAGATTGGGGTCACCAAGGTGGGTCCTGGTGAAGATTGGGGGTCCATCAGGGTGGGGCATGGAGGACCTGGAGGAGATCTGGGAGCACCAAGGTGGAACCTGGAGGAGATTTGGGGGCACCAATATGGGATCTGATGGAGATTCAGCTCCATCAGGATGGGACGTGGAGGACCTGGAGAAGACTGAGGGGCACCAAGATAGGTGCTGAAAGAGGCTGGGGCACCAAGGTTGGTTGGGGGCACCAAGGTGGGACCTGGTGGAGATTTTGGGGGATCAGGAGGAGCTGGAGGGAGTTGGGGGGTGCTCAGGTGGGACCTGGAGCAGATGGTGCCCAGATGAGTCCTGGAGGAGGTTGGGGGGCACCAAGGTTGGTCGTGAAGAAAATGGGGGCACCAAGGTGGGACCTGGAGGAGATTTGGGGTCACCAAGATGGGTCCTGCAAGAGGTGAGGGTACCACGGTGGGACCTGGTAGACATTTGGGGGCACTAACGTGGAACCTGGAGGAGACTGGGGGCCACCAAGGTAGGTCCTTGGTGGAGACTGGGGTCCATCAGGATAGGACCTGGAGAAGATTTGGGGGTCATCAAGGTGGGACCTGGTGGAGATTGGGGTCCACCAGGGTGGGATGTGGAGGACCTGGAAAAGATTTAGGAGCACCAAGGTTGGA
The DNA here is from genome assembly GCA_013186435.1 of Turdus rufiventris. NCBI lineage: Eukaryota > Metazoa > Chordata > Aves > Passeriformes > Turdidae > Turdus > Turdus rufiventris. The sequence continues at coordinate 165,477 of PYHW01009644.1, read as the reverse complement.
CCTGGAGGAGATGGGAGCCACCAAGGTTGGACCTGGAAGAGATCAGGGACACCAAGATGGGTCCTGGAAGACACCAGGGATACCAAGGTGGGCTGGGCAGAACCAGGTGGAGATGGGTGCCCAGGTGGGTCCTGGATGACCTGGAGGAGATGATGGACACCAGGATGAGTGCAGGAGAAACAGGAGGAGATGATGAACACCAGAATGAGTCCAGAAGGGTCAAGGAGAGCTGTCCCGGGTGGATTTTGAAGGACCAGGAGGAGCTGGTGGGTGCCAAGGTGGGCCTGGGAGGAGATTGGAGCCACCAAGAGGGGTTGGGCAGGATCTGGAGGAGGGGAAGGGCACCAAAACAAGTCCAGGAAAAGCTGGAGGAGATGATGAGGGCAAAGATGGGTCCAGGAGGATCAGGAAGAGATGATGGACTCCAGGATGGGTTCAGGAGGTCCAGGAGAAGATGATGGGGCTCCAAGATGGCTCCAAAAGTTGATGGTGGACCCCAGGATGTCTCCAGGAGTTGATGGTGGACACCAATATGGGTTCAGGTGGACTAGGAGGAGATGTTGGACCTCAGGATGGGTTCAGAAGGACCAGGAGTTGATGATGGACCCCAAGATGGGTTCAGGAGGACCAGGAGGAGATGTTGGACCCCAAGATGGCTCCAAGAGTTGATGGTGGACACCAAGATGAGCCCAGAAGAACCAGGAGCAGATGAGAGGTCCTGGGACAGGTCCCACAGGGCCAGGTAGACCCAGTGAGTACTGGGACAGGTCCTGGTGGTGCCAACGTGTGTGGGACAGGATGGACACAGGGACACGTGGAGACACCCAGCCCACTCAGCTCCTCCAGGATGGACAGTCAGCCACCATGACCCCCCTGGGCCACCACTCCCATGGGGACCTCCCAGGTCTCTTCCCTGTAGGGGACAATTGTCACCATGGTTCCCTGGCATCCAGGTGATCTTCTCCCACCTTCCCAACCCCATGGAGACTCCACAGAGCCGAGATGTTCCTCGTGACTCCCCCAGCGAAGAACCAGGCAGTGAGTGACACGGCCAGAAGGTTGTGATGGACCTCAAGGACTTCTCCTTGTCCCTGCATCCAGGTGAGATGGTTCCAATTGCTGGACGCCCTCCACCCATGAGGTCTGGTTGGAGATGGAGCTCACCGTGTGGTGAAGAACCTCATGGACCTCCTGGTTCTTGGTGGAGATGGAGCTCACCACGTGGGGGAGAACCTCACAGACCTCCTGGTCCTTGGTGGAAATGGAGCTCACCATGCAGTGAAGAACATCATGGACCTCCTGCTTCTTCATCTTGGTGGAGATGGAGTTCACCATATGGTGAAGAACCTCCCATGCCTCCTGGTTCTTGATTTTGGTGGAGATGGAGCTCACCATGTGGTGAAGAACCTCATGGACCTCCTGGTTCTTGGTGGAGATGGAGCTCACCATGTGGTGGAGAACCTCACAGACCTCCTGGTTCGTGGTGGAGATAGAGCTCACCACGTTGTGGAGAGCCTCACAGACCTCCTGGTTAGTGGTGGAGATAGAGCTCACCACGTTGTGGAGAGCCTCACAGACCTCCTAGTTCTTGGTGAAGATGGAGCTCACCACGTGGTGAAAAAACCTCACGGACCTCCTGGCTCTTCATCTTGGTGGAGATGGAGCTCATGACGTGGTAGAGAACCTCATGAACCTCCTGGTTCTTGGTGGAGATGGAGCTCACCACGTGGGGGAGAACCTCACAGACCTCCTGATTCTTGATAGAGATAGGTGCCACCACCTGGGGACTTTGACCCTTGGAGGGGACGGGGGGCCAGTGGTGGGGTGGGGATGGTGTTGTGGCGGCCGCTATAGGACGCCCTCCATGAAGCTGGTGTCCAGGTGCTGGATGAGGACACGGATGAAGGACATCTCCTTGCGCGTGTTCTCGAAGATGATCCGCGGGTCGTCCGATTGGCAGCGCAGGCAGTTGGGGGCCATCACCATGGCCAGGTTATTGACGTCCATCTTGGTGACAGCCACATTGGCCGGCTGCACGAAGACCTAGAGGTTGTAGGAGGACAAAGGTGGAGGTCAAAGGGTTGGTGGGAGATTGGTGGGATGTCCATGTGGACCTGGTTCTTCATCACATGGTAAAGTTGGAGAACCCAAAACCACCTCAGGAGAAGGAACCAGGAGGGTCATGCAGGAGCACAAAATCATGGGGTGGAAGGGGGAAGATGGAGGTGATGGGATTGTTGGAACTCCTGGTTCTTGGCCACCACTTGGTGACCTTGGAGAACCCAAAACCAACTCAGGAGAAGGAACCAGGAAGGTCAACCAGGAGCCTGAACTCATGGGGTGGGAAGAGGAAGATGGACATGATGGGGTTGGTGCGAAATGGGTGGAAGGACCACATGGACCTCCTGGTTCTTGGATTAGATGGGGTGACCACGTGGTGACCTTGGAGAACCCAAAACCACCTCAGGAGAAGGAACGAGAAGCATCAACCAGGGGCACAAACTCATGGAGTGATAGGAGGGAGATGGAAGTCATAGGGTTGGTGGAACTCCCCATTCTTGGCTACCATGTGGTGACATTAGCAAACCCAAAACCACCTCAGGAGAAGAAACCAGACCTGGTGGTCACCTGGTGGGCCAGCAGAAGGTGCAGCTCCTACCTGGAGGAAGCGGATGAGGTAGCACAGCACCATTCTGTTGATCCGGGGCAGGGAGTGGACGACGGCGATGGCGGCCTCGGGGTTCTCGTAGTGGGAGATGCACTGCTCATAAAACTCGTGTGGGATCAGGGGCTCCTCCAGCTCGCGGTACCACAGCTTCAGCAGCGATGCTGCGAGAAGACACGGAGAAGAAAAGATGTGAGATCTTTAACATGGAGCTTCTGTCCCACCAAACATCGCCCCGAGGTCCTACCAGGAACGTGCGGGTCCTCCAAGCCGGTGGGGATCTTCCATTGGTCCACCTGCAGCTTGAGGGCATTGACCTCATCGATGTCACCGGGGACCCTGTGGAGAGGAAGAGGCGTTGGTGACCAAGTGACCAATGGGGACCTCCTAAGTCAACAGTTTTGGGTGCTCCAGGAGAACCAGAAGGGGACATCAGCTGGGCATGGAGCAAGACCCCACCATGACTGGTGGTCACCATGCAGAAACCTCCATGGCCTTGGAGGCATTTTGGGAACTTGGTGTCACCAAGACCCCAGCATGACTCTGGTGGCCACTGTAGAGTAACCCCCATGGAGCAAGATGAAGTTGAAGGGACTCACTGGATGGTGCCATCAAGACCCTGGCATGACTCTGGTGGCCATTGTGGAGAAATCTCCATGGCCTTGGAGCCAGTTTGGGAGCTTGGTGCCAAGAAGACCCCAGCATGATGCTGGTGGCCACTGTGGAGTAACGCCCATGGAGCAAGGAGAAGCTGAAGGGACCCAGGGGATGGTGCCACCAAGACCCCACCATGACTCTGGTGGCCACTGTGGAGAAATCCCCATGAAGCAAGGATAAGTTGGAGGGACACAGGAAATGGTGGCATCAAGACCATGCCATGACTGGTGACCATCATGGAGAAACCCCCAAGGCCTTGGAGGAAAGAAAAGTTGAGGGAACCCAGTCGATGGTGGCCACCAAGATGTGCTATGACTGTGATGGCCACCATGGAGAAATCCCCATGAAGCAAGGAGAATTGGAGGGATGCAGGAGATGGTGGCATCAAGACCCCGCCATGACTCTGGTGGCCACCATGAAGAAACCCTCAAGGCCTTGGAGGACCCACCAGAGAAGAACAACATGCAGAAATGTGAACTTGCTCCATTTTGAGACAATTATTATGAGAACCTTCAGCTTGCCACCACCATGAGATGTCCCCATGAGCATGGCATGGCTTTACCTGAAGATGCCCTCAGTCTGGTCCCCATTGAGTGCCAGGACCTCCTCGGAGAGCCGGGTCTGCACCCAGGGCAGCTGCCGGTCCGGGTACCGCTCCTTCTGCATGGCCACGATGTCCTGCAGGGAGCTGCCAAACATGGACGGGTTGAAGACAGCGTTCTTGGCGTGACGGATCTCCTCAATGTTCGGCTTCTTCAGGCCCTGCAGGAGACACCAGAGGTCACTTGTGGCCTCTGTGGTGGCCAGGATGGAATTTACTTAATCCCACCACTTCCCTGGTTGAGGTTTATGGGGATGGTGATGGAGCCACAGATGGATTCTGGGCAACTTGGTCAAGGTGGTTCCATCATCCATCCATCCATCCATCCATCCATCCATCCATCCATCATCTATCATCCATCCATCTGTCCATCCATCCATCTGTCCATCCATCCATCTGTCCATCCATCCATCCATCCATCCATCTGTCCATCCATCATCAATCCATCATCCACCATCTTGATTCGAAAGTGGATCCAACCCTCTGGAGCTTGGTGGGACCATGGCCATGCTGGAGGTTCTCCACTGATGGATTTTGCCAGGAAGAGGAGCCACGGCTCTGGGAAACTTCTGGAAAGCTGAACATTGGTGCTGTGCTTCCAGGAGTTCCTTAGAAAGTTCCCAAAATGTCTCAAGAAGTTCCTTAGAAAGTTCCCAGAAGGTCTCCAGAGAGTTTGCAGAAGGTCTTCCGAAGATCACCAGATGGTCTCTGAAATGCCTTCAGAAAGTCCCTAGACAATCCCCAAAATATCTCCAGAAGGTTTCCAGAAATTCTTCAGAAGGTCTCCAGAAGACTCCCAAAAGCTCTCCAGAAGTTCCTTAGAAAGTTCCCAGAAGGTCCTCTATGCAAAATTTTCAGAAGATCTCCAGAAAGTTTCCAGAAGGTCTCCTGAAGATCCCTGGATGGTCTTTGGAATGTCTTCTGAAGGCCCACCAGAGGGTCCTTAAAAAGTTTCCAGAAGGTTCCCAGAAGGTCTCCAGAAGTCTTCAAAAGATTCTCAGAAGTTCTCCAGGTGATCTCCAGAAGATCCCCAAACAGGTTTTAGGAGGTGCCCAGAAAGTCTCCAGAAGGTTCTTGGAATTTCTCCAGAAGATCCTTAAAAGCTTGCCAGAAGCTCCCTACAAGAAGTTCTCCAGAAACGTTCCAGAACGTTCCCAGAAGTTCTCCAGAAGCTCCTTAGAAGATTCCCAGAAGATCCAGAAGTTCTCCTGACCACAATCACCACCTCTCTCCCTCCTCCAGCCCCTTCCCCAATCCCAGAAGCTCCTGGATGACCCTGCTGGGTGGTGACCTTTTTGTTCCCTGGATGACCCCGGTGGGTCCACCCCTTCCCAAGCCCACCCCATTTTCTGGTACCTTCTTGGCCCCGGTCAGCGCCGCCTTCTGGAGTTTGTTGTAGCAGTACTTGGCATAAGTGCTGATGGCCACCCCTGCAAGAGAAGACACTGGGTGGTGGAATGTCACCTCCATGACCTGGAAGAGGTTCTGTCCCCTCCCTTTCCCCTTCCCATCCCTGTCACTGCTTCCAGGGGGGCTTTGAGGAGGTCGAGGTCTCCCTCAAACCTCATGAGAACCTTGGAGGATCCTCCAAACGTGGAGCTCTGTAGCTCTGTGGTGGCCTCATCTTTTGGGGGCCACCATTGCCATAGTCACCACTCCCATCCCACCCATATTCTCCAGATCCCACCACTTCCATCTTCATCCCCATCCTCTCCCTGATGTCCTCCAGTGAGGAGATGTCGCCTATCCCAATAATCCTGGGGACCTGGGGGGACATTCTGGACCATCCCAACAACCCTGGGGATGTGATGGAACCTTCTGGATCACTCCCAGAGCCTTGGGGACCTGGTGGGGGCTCCTGGATCTTCCCCAGAGCCTTGGGGACCTGGTGGAACCTTCTGGATCATCCCAGAGCCTTGGGAAATGGATGGAACCTTCTAGACCATCCCAGGATAAGCCCCTGGGGACCTGATGGAACATTCTAGATCATTCCCAGAGCCTTGAGGAGCTGGTAGGGTCTCCTGGACCATTCCCACAGCCCTGGTGACCTGGTGGAACCTTCTATATCATCCCAGAAGATACCCTGGGGATTGAGTGGCACCTGCTGGACCATCCCAAGAGCCCTGGTGACATGATGGAACCTTCTGGATCATCCCAGGAGAAGCCCTGGAGACCTGGTGGAACCTTCTGGACTATCCCAACAACCCTGGCGACTTGATGGAACCTTCTGGATCATTCCCAGAGCACTGGGGACCTGGTGGGACCTCCTGGACTATCCCAGAAGAAACCCTGGGGACCTGGTGGAACCTTCTAAGCATTCCAGAAGAATCCCGGGAGACCTCATGGAACCTTCTGGATCATCCCAGGAGAAGCCCTGGGGACCTGGTGGAACTTTCTGGACTTCCAACACTGGGTGGCCTCAAATCATGGAATCCACTCATGGAGCCATGGAAAGATAGAACACTTGGGGTGGGAAGGAACCTCTGAGGACCATCTCACCCAAACTCCTGCCAGGAGACCGGGTTAAACTTTGGGATGCAGCCCAGGAGAAGCTGGATCAATGACTTCCAATGGAATCTGATGGGATCTGATCCCGATTTTTGAAGAAGCAGCCCCACCTGGAACTCCTGGAGGTTCCCAAAGTCCACCCTGGAGGTTCCTCCTGGTGGATTCATCTGGGCTTGGCTCGATCTCTCTGTCTCTGCTGCCCCTCTGCCCTCCCACGACTCCCTGGAGAATTCTGGGAATTCCCAAAATTCCAGCAATTCTGGAGTCCCTACCCGGGATCTCCTCGCTCTGGGGCTTTGGTTTCTTTCGCAATTTGGGTTTCTTCTGATTGGTCCTTGCCAGGAGGTGCCGGAGGTGCCGCGAGACTGGGGAACAACACCGGGAATTCCCACGGGCAACAGACATCGGGAGTGGGAGAACAACAGGAATGAACACGGAATTGAAATGGCATTGAAATGGGAAAAAAAGAATTAAAATTGAAAACAAAATTAAAATTTTAAAAAAATTAAATTAAAAATTAAATTTAAATTTAAAATTAAATTAACATTAAAATAAAAATTAAAAAATTTGAAGAGAAGTTAGAATGGAAACGGAAATTTGAAATTACAGTTTAAATTAAAATAGAAAACGGAAATTAAATTTTATATGGAAATTGAAAGAATAAAATTAAAATTTAAATAATTGAAATGAAATTCAAATTAAAATTAAACTGAAAAGAAATTAAAATAAATTCTTTTTTAAAAAATTTAAAAATAAATTAAAATTGCAATTTAAATTTAAATAGAAAAATATATTAAAATTGAAATAAATTGAGAAAAATAAATTGAAATTTAAATTAAAATTTGAAATAAAATAGAAATTTTGAAAATGAAATAAAAATTGAAATGAAATGAAAATTGAAAAATTGAAATAAAAATTGAAATGAGAATTTAAGATTAAATGGGGATTTAAATAAAAAATAAAATTAAAATTTGAAAATTGCAATTAAATTTGCAATTAAAATTTGAAATAAAATGGGAATTTAAACTAGAATAAAAATTTTACTCTATAAAAATTAAACCTGAAATTAAAATTTAAAAATCTAAATGATATTAAAGTGGAAATTAAATTGTGAAATAAAATGGAAATTGAAATTTAATGAAAATTGAACATAAAATGAAACAAAGTGAAATTCAAATAAAAACTGAAACTAAAATTGAAATTAAAATAAAATTGTAATAAAATGAAAATTTAAAAAGGGAAATAAAATGAAACGAAAAATTGAAGTAAAATTGAAAAAAATTAAAATTAACAACTGAAGCTTAAATTGAAATCAAAACTTTGAAATTAAATTAAATGAAAAACAGAAAGGAAATTAAAGGAAAAATTGAAAGGAAAATGAAAAACTTAAAATGGAAATAAAAGCTGAAAGAAAATTAAAGTGGAAATGAGAATAAAACATTGAAATTAAATTGAATTAAATGAAACATTGAAATGAAGTGAAAATGGAAATGAAAATAAAGAATTGAAATGAAAAAAACTTCAATAAAAATGCAAAATTAAAATGAACACATGAAATGAAATACATAAATAAAATTCAATTAATTTTAAGAATACCAAATAAAAATAAGTAAGCAAAGATTAAAAATTAAAATAAGCAAAAATTAAGAAAATTTGAAATGTTTAAATTTAAAAATTTAATGGAATAGAAATAAAAAATGAAAATACAAATAAAATAAATATTAAAGCAGTAATTAAAGAAAATAGATGAGAATTAATAATTAAGAAAAAGTACAATGGAAATCAATAAAATGGAAAATAAAGCAAGACAAAATAAAAAATAATAAGATATCAATTTACTATATAAAATAAAATAAAGAAATTATTAAGTAAAATGAAATAAAAAAGAAGAAATTAAGAAAATAAAATGAAAATAATTATATTTAAAACTGAGAAAAATAAAAATAAAACTGGAATAAAAATGCAAATAAAATGACAATGAAAATACAAATTTAACCAAATGAGATGGAATTGAAAATGCAAATTAAAACAAATTGACAACAAAACCAATCAACACAAAGACAACAAAATTCCTGGAAAAACACAGAGAACTCAAAATGAAGGTGGAATTTGGGAATTCCCAGGGAAGGGCTCTGATTGGCTGGGGAGGAGTTGGGGTCGGAGCCTTCTGAATCTGGTGGGAAATAAGTTTGACACTTCTGGTGGGACCAACCTAACCCATTGCAACATTCCGAGGAATTCCCATCGGGAATGCTCCGGGGTTGTCTCCACCTTCTGTGGCCACCTGGGGTGGGATCATTTGGTGTCCCTCAGGAGCTGAAGGACACCTCAGAACCTCAGAAGAAATTTGGGATCCAAAATTCCCAAATCCTTCTGGATTCCCAATCCCACCTCATCCACGACCCACTGGGAAGGTGTGTCAACTTCTGGGGATGTCCAGATGGGGAATGTCCAGATCTCCTAAAATTCCCAGATTTCCCAAATTTTTGTCTCCATCTCTGGCCATGACCAAAAACTGCGGGAAATGGGAATCTTCTGGGTTCTATCCCAAAACTGGGTTTTTTTTGGGATGCAAAACTACTGGAGAGGAAACATCTGGAGGTGGGACTCATAGGAAGCATGGAATCATGGAATTTTAGATCCAAAGCTACTGGAGAGGAAACATCTGGAAGTGGGAATGAGGGAAACCATGGAATTTTGGATCCAAAGATACTTGAGGGGAAACATCTGGAGGCAGGAATGATGGAAACCATGGAATCATGGAATACTTTGGGTTAGAAGGGATCTCTCAGGCTTGGGTTGGAAGGAAGTTCATGGGTGGGAGAACTTCCAGGAGTGGAGGTGATGCTGATACCACAAAGGTGTCAAAGCTCACTTCCTCTTGGATTTCCAGGCAGGAGAAGGTTGGGAAAGGCCCCATAGTACTGGGTGCACCTCCAGGAGATGTTTTGGATGAGTTTTCCACTTTTCCACAAGGACACTCAGCCAAGAGGAAAGGAACCAAATCAATGGGTTGGGACATGGAATCATGGAATGCTTTGGGTTGGAAGGGACCACAAAGACCATCCAAGGACACCTTTTACTCTCCAATCGCCATCCAACCTGGCCTGGAACACTCCTGGGGGATCAAGGACAACCACAGAAGCCACCAGGCCATGGTTCCTCACTTACCTTTGGTGTCATTCACCGGATCCATGTGCCGGTAAATGTATCCTTCAAGGTAGGAATGGAATTTGGGAGTGGGTGGAAAAAAGGCCAAACAAATGGCCATGAGCTCCCAGCCACGGGCCAGGCTCTCGTAACGGAAGTTCTCGGTGGTTTGCCGACACAGCTGGATGTAGAGCTCGTCTCGCAGCCCCTGCATGCTCCAACCTTTGGTGGCGATCTCCAAGGCCACATTGAGCTGGTCCGTCTTGGCCCGCCGGTCGCCCATGTACATCTGGATGAGCTTGAAGATCTCACATGCCTCCTTCTTGACATTGCGGTCATTGGTCATGATCATGGGTTTCTTGATGGATTCGCTGCTCCAGGCCAGCATGTTGGCGATGGAGACCTTCCGTCGGAAGAGCCCTTGGGTGTGCTTGTTGAAGTGCTTGGAGGCCCAGTTCTCAATGTCCGTCTCCGAGGAGGGTTTGCGCAGGTTGAAGGTGGGGAAGACGCAGCTGGCGCTCGGCATCATGTTCCGTGTCTGCCGGCTGCTCTCGAACTGCGCACAGGCGCCAAGGTCCTCGGACTGGGGGACAACAGGTGGGACAGGTCAGTGGTGCTGGTGGGGTGGGGGTGCTGATAGAATGATCGATTGGTCAATCAATCGATGGAGCAAGCAACAGATCAAAAAAATGGCCAACCAATAAACCAAAGAAACCAATAAACCAACTAAGCAATGGATCAATCAATGAACCAACCAATCAATGAATCAACCAACAAACTGATCAATCAACAAACTGATCAATGAAACAACCAATAAACCAATGAACCAACCAACCAACTGATCAATCAATTAACCAATCAATGAACCAATCAATCAACAAACTGACCAATGAAACAACCATTAAACAAATCAGTCAACCAACCAATAAATGGATCAATCAACCATGCAACCAACCAATGAATCAACCAACAAACCACTCAGTTAATCAATCAATCAAACAAGCGAGCCATCAACCAACAGATGAAAAAACTGACTACCCAACCAACTGATCAATCAACAAACTGATCAATGAAACAATCAGCTAGTAAACCAATCAATCAACCAACCAGCTAATGGATCAATCAACCAAACAAGCAACCAACAAACCAGTCAATCAATCAAACAAACAACTAATAAACCAGTGGATCAAAAACCTGACCAACCAACCAAGAAACTAACCAACCAAGCAACTGATCAATCAACAAACCAATGAACCAATCAAACAGTCAATCAACCAAGCAACCAACCAACAAACTGATCAATCAATCAAGCAATGAACCAACCAATCAATCAACCAACTAATCATCCAACCAATAAATCAGCCAACAAAGTGATCAATCTATCAATCAATCAATCACCAACCAACTGACCAGTGGAGAAACCAACAGACCAACCAACCAATGCATGAATGTTTGAACCAACCAAACAATGATTTGATCCACCAAATCAATCAATCAATCAACTAACCAACAAACCAACTCACCATCCAACAAATGAAAGAACCAATCAATCAACCGATCAACCAACCAACCGACCAACCAATAAATCAGCCAACAAGCTGATCAATCAACTAACCGATTAGTGGGGAAACCAATAGACAAACTAACTAACCAACCACTGAATCGTTCCAACAAATCAATCAGCCAAACAAAGGACCGACCAGTCAACAAACAAATGAACCAACCAATCAACTAATCAATCAACCAACAAATTAATAAATCAATCAATTAATAAATCAATCAACCAACCAACCAAATGTTGCAGCATTTAGAGGTCTTCCCATAAACTTCATCCTCTCCAAGGAGCTTCTTCTCAATCCCATCATGGCCAAGAGGAGCTGACTGAGTGCCAGCAGCCAAGATGGGTGGCACTGAGTGGCATCAGGAGGGAGGGGACTGGTTGGGACAAGTGATAGGCTGGACTCTCTTCATACTTGCTCAGTGGAGTCATGGACAGAAGTTGGTGGCAATGTGGGGGAAGCAAAGGACAAGTGCCTCTGGGTTCCACCTGTCCTCTGGAGACACTGGGGACACACCCACCTTTAACAGTCCCCCAAGAAACCCCCTCTACCCAAAATCACCTTCCAGGGTGGTTCTCCAGCAGCCACAGGAGGAGGCTGGTGGCTCCTCCAAGCTATGAGTGAAGTGGATGGTCCTTCTGAACATCCTGAGGGAGAGGAGATGCTCAGGATTTACCCTTGACCTCTGCAGAGCATCCAGCTGGGAAGGACCCACTGGACCTGCAGACCAGTGTTGTCCTCTTACTGGTACCAGCACAGCTTGTGGATGTTACCACAGGAGGTGGAGGGACACCCCAACAGCTGGTGACCAGCATGGAGGAGGCCAGCAAGGGACAACTGGGATGGACAATTCCATGGTCCTGCAGCCAGCCAAGGTGGCTTCATCATGTCTTCTCAACATCGAGGCCAGCACCACCTGGGTTTGGGTACCCTGGGGAGGTGACCCGTGGCAGGGAAGGACATGCCACACCACTCCTCATGTGGAGGACCTGCATTGGTGGCCTTGAGCAGAGTCCGTAGGCAAGGTGACTCCAGTGCTGCCATATACTTGGAGTTGGGCTTTAGATGAGGAACAGAAGAAAAGCAGAAGGTGGAAAGACCCAGGAGGTAGAAAATCCAGGAGGGGACAAGGAAGCCACCCAAAGAGCCACCAGAGCTGAGCTCTGACTGAGCTTCTACTTCAAACAAGTCAGGTTTCTTGTCTCCTCAACAATTTGTCCTGTTCCAGTGTTGAGATCTTGCCATTGACATTGCTCCATCTTGACTGCGGTGACAATGACAGGGATGTGGGATGGGGACACGGGAGCTTCATTCTTCAAGGGATGCAGCCCTGCTGTCCCTGTGGAGGCCACTTCACGCCAAAGGTCTTTTTGTGTCCTCCAGCCTGGTCAGCTGAAGGCACATGGGGTTTCCTGAGTGGAAGGAGATGCAGGAGATGCTTGAAGGTCTCCCACATGGCAGCCATTGGGGATTTGGCTCTTCCAAAATCTGGTCCATGGGCTGGACCAGACCCACCAAGAACACTCAGGGAGAAGGAAAGGACCACATTGGGTGGGGAAATCAACCTTCTCCAGCCAAGGAGAACATGGTCAGGACAGAGAGTGAAACCAGAAGTGAAATGTGGTGGATCCTCTGCTGCCAGAGCCAATAGGAAATTAGTCAGCCCTAATTAGCTCTAATTAGCACCTAAACAAACTTGGGGAATGCCCTGGCCTACAAGAAGGGGACAAACCATTGGGCATCAACTGCAAAATTCTGTGACCTCCTGCCTGTCCCATGGGGTGACTGTGGTGTCACCTCTGGAATTAGGGAATCCTCAAGGGAGAAGGTCCTGGAGCCACGTGGATGGGGCTTGGATGCACCTCAGTGTGGGGATACTCTACTGGTGACAATCACAACCATGACAATGGAAGGGTTTGGGTTGGAATGGACCTTCAAGATTATCCCGTTCTAATGGCCAGGGACACCTCCCATAATCCCAGGTTGTTCCAAACACCATCCAAGCTGGCCCTGGAGACTTCCAGGGATGGGGCAGCCACAGCTTTTCTGGGAAACCAGTGCCAATGTCCCATGACCTTGGTGTCCCTGAGGTCAAGGACGACAGGTGGGGCCACCAGGACAGAAACCTCTGGGGAGTGAAGAAGATTCCCACCACGTCCCAAGCTCGCTAAAGGCAGGGTAGGATCACTAATGGTGGCAGCTTTTCCTCCTGACATGAAGATCCAAAGCGGATCTGGAGCTCTCCGGTTTCCCTGTGCAGAATTGAGTTATTGGGGACAATTGTGCTTCAGGAATCTTCTTCTTCTGTTTTTGTATGCAACGCTCCACCAATTTCATGACATATTTCCGTGGACAAAAAGAATTTTCCAGATGATTTGCTGTTTTCCAGCTCCATGTTTAGGTTCTCCTTCCTGATGACACCAAATTCCATCTTCCAGGCACATTCCCAGGTGGGATTTATCCTCACATGTGGCATCATCACCTTTTTTTTGGAAGCCCTAACAGCCTTTCCCTGGCTTTCCCTGGAGGGGAAGGGAGTGGAGGTCATCCAGATGCTGATGGAGGATATCCAGGGAAACATCTGAAGGGCTGGAATCTGGGCACATGGGATGCACCAGCTCCCGCAATTCTAGGTCAGAGCATCAAGTGTCCTCTGGAATGGGAGTTTGGAGCTTGAGAGATCTCTGGAGAGGGAACAGGCAGCCCACAACCCTGGGAAACAAATTACTGGTGGCTCACTCATCCTAAGCTTTTGAGGGACCACCTTGCTAAGGACCAACATCTTTGAGGGGCCACCTTGGCAAGGACCAACTCAGAAGGGCCAGCTTGGCAAGGACCAACACCTTTGAGGGACCACCTTGACAAGGACCAACTTCCCTGAGGGATCATCCAGGGATGGGCACTCAGTAATCTCCTGAAAGCTGGATGGACCTAGGATCTGCCCCCCTACCAAGGCAGAAGAAGCCACGGCACAGAGCTGAGGCCGCCTCCTGGTGTGGGATCACCCCAGGGACCATCCCACTGGATCTACACTGGAGGAGAAGCAGCTTCAACCAATGTGGTGAAGACCCCCAAAACTAAGAACATTCCCAAGCGCGTTACCTGAGATGGATGCAGGTAGGGCTCGGGGGAGGCCAGGTTGGTCTGGACAGAGACGCTCTTCTCCAGCAGGATCTGGGGGAAGCCCAGCTTCTCGAAGGTGTTCCTCTTCCAGTGCTTGTTCTCCTGCTGCGCCAACGCCTCATCCTCGCTGAAGGCTCGCACCACCGGGCCTGGCATGGGCAGCGGGAGGGCTCCATCACTCTCGTAGCCCGAACCGTCCTTTTGGGAATCCCAGCTGCTCCGTTGCTTCATGTGGTAGTGGGCCTGTTGCGCTTCCCACGCCAGGCGTGCCTGTGCCAGGAACGGCTCCGGGAAGCCCCGCGCCGCCTCTGCCTCAGCCGCCTTGCTCTCCGTCCGGTTCATTGGCGACCTGTTGGGTCCCGGCGTGGCTCGTTCCTCACCCAGCTCACCCAACACCTCCCGCTCCCCCGAGCCGTCCGTGGAGGAGGCATTGGCGTCATGGTTCACCGAAGGCTTCCGGCTTTTCCTCTTCCTGGTGGAGGGTGAGTAACCAGTGGAGGACAATGTGTCCTGCTGGCTGGACCATGACATGGAGTCCTCGCCCTGGGCCACCTGGGCTCCTGTGGGGCCGGGGCAGAAGTCGGGTCCCTCCATGCTGCTGTAGTCGCCCGATTTGATCTCCAGGCGTTGGTCCCGCACCAGGCAGGGGCTGTGCTGCAGTGAGTAGGAGCCGCCAATGGGGTTGGGGGAATATTTGTGCCTCAAGCCTGTCTTCATTTTGGGGCTGGAGCCCGACTGCTCCACATAGACCAACTGCCGGACGTATTCCTTGCCGGCTGGGCTGTATTCCAGACTCATGAAGCGGTCAGGACATTTCTGCTTGGTGAGCACCAACTGCTGGTAGGGCGAGTTGGAGCCTTGCTTGGGCGACTGAAGGAAAGGGTGTGGCTTCCGGATGGGCGATTTCTGCGGTGACCCGGCCTTGTAGCTCCCGCTGGCTTCATACTGCATGTCCACGGGCGGCTCATCATAGATGGGAGCCTGGTATTCCATGGGGGGCTCCTCATAGAGCGGGGGCTCATAGGCATAGCGGGGTGATGAGGGCTGGGATTCGCTGGAATGCTTGCGGTGCTGGCCTTGGAGCGGTGAGCAGAAGGAATCGCCTCGGCCCAGCAGTGGCGAACAGCTGCCCACATGCTCGGCCCTCTTCATGAAAGGCGACTGCTTCCTCTCCGGGAAGAAGACGGAGTTGTCGGTGTCTGAAGAGAAGGTTTGGAGGTTGGGCGACTGTTGGCCGCCCGAGGGCCGGCGGGAACGGGAGCCTGGTTGGTTTTCTGGGGCGTAGCCATTGCCTTGATGGAGGAGGAAACTGGGCTCCCGATCTGTCACCTTGATCAGCATCCGCTCCTTGGTCCCAGCATTCCATCGGAGGGATGAGGTCCTGCAGGGAGAAACATCACAGGGGGGGTCAGAATTCCACCAGAATTCAGGAGGTCCCAAACCTCCCTAACCACCACAGAGCCTGGAGAATGGATATTCCCGAGCACCTGAGAGATGGAGATGGGAGGGATTGGATATTGGACAAGGCATGGACGGACAGGGCAGGGAGAATGGCTTCCCACTTTCAAAGGGCAGGATTGGATGGGATAATGGGAAGGAATTTTTGGCTGTGAAGATAGTGAGGCCCTGGAATGGAATTCCCAGGGAATCTGTGGGTACTCCATCTGAGGAAGTGCCTAAGGACAGGTTGGGTAGGGCTTGGATCAACCCGGGATAGTGGAAGGTGTCTCTGACCATGAGACTGGATACTGGAAATAAATTCTCCTGTCAGGAATTCTTCCCTGGTATAGTGGATTTTCATCTCCTCTTCCTGTTCCAAGTCCTTGGGACACTCAGGAGCAAAGATGGATTTTATGGAGCTGCCCAGCTCACAGGAGGGATCTGAGCTGGAATTTGCTGTTCCCGAGGCACAGGGAAGCACATTCTGTCACCAATCCCACGCTGGAACAGAAGATGCCGGAGGCACCGTCTGGTCTCCCAGTTCATCCTTCTCCAATTCTCATTTATTCACAGATATTTGTCCTTTCTGTCCCCCAGGAAAAGGTGCAGTGAGTTCCATCACTGCATTTTGAGGGAAAAATTCCCACAAAAAGCCACAAACAATTCTCTGCAGGAGGCTCTCCTTGTTTGTCCTCGCTCCAAGGGATTTGTTAATGTTTTATTTCTTTTCCACTTTGGAGCTCTTGGGGGACTTGAACCTCCTGCCAACTTCTTGCTGTCAAAAACCTGGATGAGTTTGGGTTCCTCCACCTTGGTTTGGTGGATCTCAGCCCCTTATGGAGCCCTTCCAGGCCCTCAAAATCCCATCCATGACCACTAAATCATGGATTCAGGGTATGCTTTGGGGTGGAAGGAGCCTTAAAGCTCATCCAGTTCCATCCCCTACCATGGGCTGAGACACCTTCCACTATCCCAAGTTGTTCCAAGCCCCATCCAACCTTGCTCTGCTCCTGAAAAATCTGCTTTTCCTGCTCCAACCACGCACAAAAATCTTGGACAGCTCCGTGTTTCTTTCTGGAAGAGCCGGAGGTCTTCAATCCTCATGAATAACCTGATTTTTATACACAGATCCCAAAAACTGTGAGTAAAGAAAATGGAAGATCCACAGAGAATTCCCAGCAGAACTGGACTGGAATTTCCAGGGAATCTGTGGCTGCCCCATCCCTGGAAATATCCAAGGCCAGGGTGGACAGGGCTTGGAGCAACCTGAGATAATGGAAGATAATGGAAGGTGTCTATGCCCATGGAAAAGGGTTGGAATGGGATGGTCTGGAATCCCCCTGCAGAAATCCACATTTCCACATTTTCCCCACCCCCACCAGAACCCAAATCCTTCCTAAATCCAGGTGTTTTCACTCAAACCAGGTGAAATTCCGCTGTTTAATTCCCAGCTTTGCAGCTGGCATTAATATTCCAGACTGCAGCATCTGGCAGCAGCGGATCTGAATAAAAATCCCCAACAGAGCAACAGTGCTTCAGTCAAATCACCTTGTCCCAGCCTATACCAAATATTAAATCACGGGAAGCAATATTCCTGAAAGCTCTGTGGATTATGGGTAAACTCCCCCACCCTCCCCCCCCAAAAAAAGCACCACGGAATAAATTAAATTTTCTGCCGGCAAAAAGAATCCCAAAAAGGCAGTTTTTGTCCTTAAATCACTGCCCACGAGCAGCGTGGCCAGTCCAAGAAATTCAAGGGATGCTGGCACGGGGCATCCGGCAGAAATTCCAAGTATTCCTGTTATTTCTGGCTTGGCACCGGGTTCTCCCCGCTGTTTTCTCTGCGAAGGCAAGACTTTTCCGACTCTGTACATTTCCATGACAAAACCACTTTCCAAATCCTTCCAAATCTCCTATCTAAGAAATCAGTTTATTCGGAAATTTGCATGATTCCAACATAATTCCCATCTGTTTTAGGGCAGGATTTTTCCATGCCCTCCTAAACCTCCTTCCCTGCTGCAACACCTCCCCCTTGATCTTCTTCCAACCTTTGGGAAGCCAATGATGGAGGGCAGTGGAGAAACCTGGATCCCTCCTCCAGGAATTCCTTTTCTCCCTCATTTACATATCATTATTAATTCTGACCATCCACACCTCAAAATACCTTAAAATCCCATCAAAACAACCAAAATGACAGATTTTTTTACATTCCTGACGCTTTTAATGGAGCCGAGGGGCAACTCTGCTTCATCAAGGTGGGTCTGAGTGAATAAATTACAGCCAGATTTAAGCAAAATTATTTTAAAATAACATTTTATTATTTTAAAACCAAAATTTTTTTGGGTTTTGATGGACTGAGGTGGTGACGTGAGGTCTGAAAACAAGAATATTTCCAAAACCAACCCAAACCATGTGATTTTCCAAGATTTCTTCCCCTGCCCCGGTGTTGTTTAGACTTTGCAGGTGAAGATTAAAATTTAGAGCTGGGATTAAGTGGATTTTCCCCTCTCTGGGAAAAGGGGAAGAAACCCTGATTTGAATAATTCAAATATTGGATTCTAGCGAAACGCGGCTGGATTCTCCAGGAAAAGCAAATGATCCCTGGCCACCTCCCACCATCCCGAATTCCCAAAACCCCACCGCACCCTCGCTCTTCCTCACCTTCCTCTCCCGGCTGCGGGATTTGGGAGCATCTTTTCCCTCTGCCTTCCACCTGAGCTTAAAATTCCCTTTTCCAGGGCTAAACTGATAAGGGAATGAGGGAAGCAGCCTGCCCCCCCTTCCCTCCCAGCTGGGCACCGCCTGCTCCAAGTGCATCCCGCTGGGAAGTCTGGGGTCGGGGATGAGCTGACGGCGGAAAAAACCCTCCCTGTGCCTGGCACAATGCCTGGTGCTGCTCTGGCAGCAGGAAAAATCTCCGTGAAAAAATCAGAGAAAGGTGAGCAGCAGAGCCTGACAATGTCCAGGCTTCCACCTGAAGCCTACTGTGATCTATCCAAAGTTTTCCAGCTGGGAAAACGTCCTCAGTACAGGAATCCAGCCTCTATAATCATGGGAAAATCTCATATTTTATGCTGATTTATAATTAAATTAAGTGATAAGATAAAATCATAAAATCTTCCATCCTTAAGGTTCCGCTGCTCTTCACCTGCAAGTAGTGCTGTTCCCAAAAATTTACATGGAATTCTGTGTATATAGATATCCCAGGGCTTAGACTGGAATTTTAATTTCTATATTAAAATTTCAGATTTTAAATTCCGGCTCAAACCCTCGTTTCTCAGTTTTTGTGGGGTTTGGGGTTCTCACAACCCCACCATGGTCTCTCCATCTCTTCTTCCACACTTCCAACCCCTTTTCCCATCTTCAGGGGCCTAGAAGCATCACTTCCCCCTTGGAATTAATTTTTTTATAGGAAGCCTTTTGATTTGTTGAAGCTGATTCTTAGAAAAACTGGAATGAGCGAGGTGAAATTTGTGTAATTTGGGCAATAAAATGGATATTTGGGAGGAATAGCCAGGAAGGAGTTTTCCCAGGATGATCTGAGGGATACAACACAATCCATGGGATATCCAGGAAGGGGAAAATCCAGTTTGGTCTTTCTGGGGGAATTTTGGGGCAATGGGAATGCTGAAGCCCAAATCTTGGTTTGATGAATGTCCATAACCTCCCAAAGCTTCTCCTCACACAATTCCCTTCTCCAACTAAAATATTCCCAAAGGATTATACCAATCAAAATACTATTAAAAAAAAAAAAAAATCCTGGTATTTTTCCAAAACTCTAATGTCTGTGGAAGTTGATCAAGACCAAAGGGACCCATTCCATTCCCACTTTTTTTTTGGAGAAACAGGGCCAGGAGGATGAATTTTTGAACCCATCGCCTGGTGGGATGGGCAGGTTGAGACTTTGGAGGCTGCGAATCCATAGCTGAAGGATTTTTATGGGATGTAGATGATGAGGAAACACCAAAACGAACTCTAACAACTGCTCCTGATGAGTGCCTTGGTTGAAGGTCAAATTGACCTTGCTGAATGTCAGCTTGGGGTGGACCTTCCCCAGGCCATATCACCCTCCTTGTCCTCTTGGTTTGGGACATCCATGATGGCCTGGGCGTCTCCAGTGAGCTCCTCTGGGATCAATCCCATTTGGAACCCACCAGGAGGAAGCACAAGACCAACGCAGCCGAGCCAGGCACAGAGGACACAGATGCCAAATTCCTGGGAGCTAATTAAATTAATTTAATCCCAATTAAAGCAATCACCCCAAAAATAGCCTCTTTCCCAAAATCCAAATGTCACCGAAAACAAGAGGAGATCTTTCCAGATTGGAGAGGGAGGAGGGAATGCTGGGAAAGGAGCACAGAGGAGCCTTTATCATTATGAGGAAGTACAAAGAGACCAGAAGTGACATTTCCCAAAATAGCTGATCAATAGGGAATCTGCTCCCGCTGGCTCTGGGAGCACCACAAAGAGTTCCAAAAAGGGTGATTTTTTTTTAGCTCTTGCCTATTCTGAGTGGATTTTGCATTCCCTGTGCCTTTCCTCCTTGTGGTGTCTACAGCCTGATTCGTTCATCCCTGACAGGACTCAGGGAATGGCTTCCCACTTTCAGAGGGCATGGTTACATAGGATTTTGGGAAGGAGTGTGAGGGAGCCCCTGTGAGGGGCTGGAATGGAATTCCCAGAAAAGCTGTGGCTGATTCATCCTAGAAGTGTCAGAGGCCAGGCTGGATGGGGCTTGGCCCAGGAGATCCCACCATTGCGATACCCTCAAGAGCAACCATCAACCCTTATCCCTTTTTCCTCTAAAGACGGGATTTTCATCTCATGGTTCCCCAGGGAATCCCTGGTGTCAGTTCTGCTCCTCTTCCTCACGTACAAGGGAACCAGGGACTGGATTGACCTCTAAAAATCAGGAATGGTCGCATTTATGAACTCAAAATCCAGCATGGTGGTTCCTCACCTTCCTGGGCTTCTCCAAAGCTCCTACAAGCCTCTTCCTGAATTTTGGGCAATTCTGCTAAATTATAACCATTCCCTGAGTCCATGTGGCATGAGGACAGCAAATCTGGATGGAGAAGGGCTGAACATGGCCAGGGCAGGAGTTGAAGATTCCCATGGCTGAAGATGAATCCAGCAATCCCCAAAAGAGCTAAGAGGTGAAAACAGCTGGAAAATTGCAAGTTTTAAGCAAATTATGGCTGCCCCACAACCATGACCACTTCCTAAACCCCAGCAGACACCAACCCACCTCCGAAGCCACCTCAGGTGCCTCCATTAGAGGTTCTGTGGAGCTCCAAAAGGTGGTACCACGATTTTTGGGAGCCAATCCCAATTCTCTCCTCACTTCCCCAATTTCTTTGCTATGAAGCGATTTCTGTTGACCACAAGAAGATCAAAGATCTCTTCAAACACTCCTGGATGTGGAGTTCCAGGAGAAACTGAGGAAGACCAAGCCAAGGATCCTGTGCAAGTAAAGCAGCTGCCATCCTGCTCTCTTAGAACACCTATGAAAAAATTGGGATTCTCCCTGCTCATGGATTGGACATCCCAATTCTCTACAAAGAACTAGAACACAACAGGACACCTTCTCCAGCTCCAAAGCCTGGAATTGAGGAATTCGCCACAGCTTTGGAGAACTTTGGTGGCATCCCTGCTGTCGGGAGGAGAAAGGGAGAAGAAAGTCCTTAATGTTGAAAATTTTTGGTCCAAAATCCAGCTTGAGCAGCTTTGGACCTTCCATCCATTGACTGGCCAACGCAACCATGGGACAAAGACAGAAATTTGAGATTTCTCCCACAAACAAGCGGATTTCCTGATGGGAAGACTGATTTTGGATTAGCGAAGAGTTCAACTCCCTCAATGGAATGAGGACGTGAAGCAGCTCCAGAGACCACAAATCCAGAGGGAATGAAGAGGAAAAGGATTAAGGACAGGGATTGTGAATGATGGGATTTCTGATTCCAGAGCTTCCTGACAAAAGCCTTCCAGGCAGATGAAGCACGAAGTCATCCTCTTAATGACACCCTCTAATCTTCATTATACTGGAAAACTCTCCCATAGCAATTGTTGGCCAGGAGCTCTGAGGAAGCGGAAAAATTCCTTCCACCTGGAGGTGGCGATGATTCCATGGATGAGGATTCCCTAGCTGAATCCCTTGGGATTTCTCAGTCAAGGTCCAGCTTCTGTCCACAAGTCACCTTGATCCCACACTTTGTCCCAACATCTGGGAGGTCTCTAGCTTCTCCTTTCCCAAACAGAGGGAACGGTGGAAGGCAGGAATCATGGTCTGGGTCTCACCACATTTTTCCTTTCATCAGAGAACCATGGAGGAGCTATGGAACTCAATCCTGTGTCCCTTTGCCATTTTCCAGGGGAAAACCTCTGGAATTAATGCCAGACTCAAGGAGAAGAGTGTTGGAAAGACCTGGCCAGGCTGTTGGAACCTCCAGGATCATTTCATAAACAAGGTTTGGAAGCTGATGGATCTGATGGATCCCCAGTGGAAGTGTTTGAGGGCTCATCCCACTCCATTATGGATCTTTGAAGGTATGGGTGGGTTCCATCCTGCTCCAAATTCCTCTCCTCCATGCTGGCATGAACCCCTGGGGACAACCAGAGATCCCCCCAATCCCCTTGCAACCTTTCCAAAGGTCCTGGAGCACCAACCTTCCCATCCTTGGAATTGTCCAAGGCCAGCTTGGACAGGGCTTGGAGCAGCCTGGGATAGGTGTCCCTGCCCTTGGAATGGTTTGGATGGGACTGGATAATCTTTGAGGTCCCACCCAACCCAATCCGTGATTCCATGATTAATTTTTCCCCCTCACAATTAATCTCATTAACAGGAATTCACCATGAGCTCAGATTCCAGCTCGTGGCACTCACGGGGTTAAACCAAAATCCCACCCTGAGACTCGTTCTTCCAGAAGGACGTCCACTCACAGCTAATTAAGCAAAGCTGCTAATTAGCTCCTTGGCTGGCGGCAGGCTGGGGGAAGGGCAGCCAGGGCTGCTCCCTGGGTTTTTATGGGATTGGGAAGACAGAGGCATCTCCTGCGGCACAGCTGATGCCAACAGCTCATGAGCATGGTGACACCGAATCTTTAAATTGCCATCAGCCCAAATCCACGTTGTCCCTGTCACTGCTCCGTGTCCCCATCACTGACAAATCCTGTCTGATTCTGGCTTGGATCCCGCTTCCCAAAATCGATCCACCAATCCCTGTTTCCCAACCGAACAGCTCCATGCTTCCCAAATCTCACTCCTTCCCACTCTTCCTGGGAATTGGATCCACTCAGCTCGTGGGTGGGAGATCAGGTTGCCCGTGGATTTATGGACGGCTGGCGAGGATAAAAACGCAATCCCATTGCCCTGCTGGTTTTCCCTTCTGGAAAACTCAGAATTTCCCCCCACCACCTTCCTTAAGTGGCAATTAATTCTGGTGCTTCCCAGGAGGTCACTCAGCAGCAGGGAATTCCGGGGAAAGGCAGGATGGAACTCGGCCAGCACCGCCAGGGGGATTTTCCACCCGCACGTGTCTTGGATCGGGATGGAGATCAGCTTGGAACAGCTGGAAAACGTGCCAGGAAAAGGGATGAGGAGCATCCCTCTCTTCCCAGTCTCCGTTTCCAACATGGAAAGCAAAGGAAGAGCTGGAGGTGCCTCCATTCTTCCCCAACTCCAGGAAAAAATCCAGGAATTTGGGTTTATCAAAACCCAGAGCAACCAGGCAGGGAGTGACTCCATAAATCCCCAAAATCCAGTCTCATCCTCATCTTGGATTTTTGACAAGGACCTGGTGGGGTCCAACCGGGACTTTTGGGGTTCAATGAGGACTTGGGGGATTCATGAAATAATTGGAGGGGTCTAACAAGGCCTTGGGGGCGGGTTAAAGAACAATTTTTGGGCTTCAATGAGGATTTTGGGGTTCAGTGAGGATTTGGGGCTCAAGAAGGACTTTTGGGGTACAGTGAGGACTTTTGGGGTTCCTTGAGGATTTTTGGGAGTTCCACAATGACCTGAAGGGAACACATGAAGGGAAGGGACAAGGAGAAGGATTGGAAAAGAGGGAATAAAACATCAGTGATGTTCATGGCCCCACCCATCCCATCCCCGATGCCGGAGGGAAATTTTGGCTACCTGTAGTGCAGGAGCTGTCCTTCAGTGCTGTAATCCCGATAAATGTCATATTCCTTCTCAAACACTCCAGAAGGCGATGAACTGGAAAACAGGAATGGGCCAGGAATTACCATCAGTGTCTCCTCTAGGATTAATGGAGATGGGCTCCACCTGTCCTGGATCTGCTCATGGGACCTGCTCGAGCTTGGAATAATGGATTTTTTATTTTGAATTGCTGGCCAGATGATGACCAAGCCACCCATGCACATGGTCTCCAGGTTTATGTCCAACCCTTCAAAGACTGGCTTGTCCCTGAGCAGATCCAAAACATCTCCCAGATTCTTCCCACCCTTTCCAAGTGCCACTCCCACTCTTCAACACCCTCAGATGGTCAGAGCCAATATGGGAAGAGGAAAATCCCCCCCAAAACCCCTTTTTGCCACAATTTCATCTAAATCTGAGCTGAGAGAGCTCCTGTTCCCAGAAGATGGAGAAGGTCACACCACCAACCCACTCCAAGAGACACCACACTTGAAAAAAAAAAACACACACAAAAAAATCTGGAAGTGCAGGATGGAATTTTCAAGCTGATTTTTGGACTTGGTGGGACTCAGTGAAGACTTGGGAATTCGAACTTGGAGTTCAAGAAGGATTTTGTAGGATTCAAGAGGGACTTAAAACCTCTCCTGTAGGATCAAACCCACTCTTGATCCATATTTTTGGCTCACAGATTTGTCGTGAATCCATGCCAAGACCCTCCAACACTTCCCAAAATCCAAGTATTGGTCATTGTCTTTCCAATATTATCCATCCCCCCTGCCAATGAGCTCAGGAATAGGTTTATTTTTGCCTTAACAGCCCTGCCTGGTAGGAATGTAATCAGAATCAGTCCCATTTGGAAAACACAGAGCAAATAATGAGAAAACATCTGGAGAAATAACTTTATTCCAAAAAAAACACCCCTAAAATCCCCCCACGTTTCCTTTTTAAGACTCTTCCCTTAATAAAAGTCAGATCCAGTGTTGGTTGTGGGAGGAAAAAAAAGAGGGAAAAGAAACAAATCTTCCTAATAGGATAAAGCTCCAAAATTTTAGTGATGGAGAAAGAAGGCAATAAAATTAAGCTTTTGTCAAAGCTAATTTTAATGGGATTTAGTCCTAGAATTATGGCTGTGTGGAATTGCTTAATCCCTTTTTCCTCACCAGTGCATGTGAATGGATTTCCTCCTCCTCCAGGATTCCAGAGAGAAAGGCATCACCTCTGATCCTGGTGCTGTACCCCAAATCCATGGTGGAATTCACATGGATCCCATCCCTGGAAGTGTCCAAGCCCGGGCTGGAGCAACCTGAGGTAGAGGAAGCTGTCCCTGCCCAGGAAATGGATGGGCTTTAAGGTCCCTTCCAACCCAAACCACTTTGTGATTCCAGGGGAGTTCAGGAGTTGTTCAAGCTCACTCCCTACGGACCTGCTTTCCAGCACTCTGTCCCCCATCCCTGGGGAAAGTCTGGTTGGAATGTCGGTTTTTCTGTCTAAAAACT
This sequence comes from Turdus rufiventris, assembly GCA_013186435.1. Taxonomy (NCBI): domain Eukaryota; kingdom Metazoa; phylum Chordata; class Aves; order Passeriformes; family Turdidae; genus Turdus; species Turdus rufiventris. Next base: position 140,121 of record PYHW01009644.1, on the reverse strand, counting down.
CCACCGGAACCCGGTCACGGCCAAAATGGACACCGGAATTCCCCACGTGGGATGGACCAACAGCTCCTCCCACTGCCATTACCAAGGTCCACACCCCTCCAGGAGGGAATTCCCACTCCTCCAGATCTCAGGTTTCTGTTCCAGGTGCCAGGTTCAAGCTTCATGTGCTCCTCCATCCTTAATTTTGGCTGACCGCAAAGATGGGTGTCTTTTTCTTGGAGCTTTTCAGTGTTGTTGCTTCCAAGATCTTCCCAATCCATCTTGGTTTCCATCCATCCTTTCTCCCGCTGTTTCATTTCCCATCATGGGAAAGAATTCCATCAGTGCTAATTATCCCCATCCAAACGAACTCCAGTCCTCTTCCGATCCATCTCTGACGAGGTTTCTGCGCAGACGGAGTTGATGGATGAGCGAATCCATCACAAAGATTCCGACTGGTGGGAGCTGGGCAGGGAATCTCCGCAGGGACCTTCAGGAGGATGGAGCGGTTGGTTGCACATTCCTGGGGGTGGCCATGCTCACTTTTCTGGGATGAGCCGAGTTTTTGGGAATCATTAAAAACCACCGGCTGAGATTCCAGCATTAAACAAGCAGCCTCCGGAATTGGCTGGAGAGCCCAGGGCAGGATTCCCAGTTAATTCCTGGTTAATATTTAAACAGCAGCACTGCTGGATTCCAGCTATCCGGGCTTCCCACGGGCATGGATGCGATGGAGCATGGCCCCTACCCTTGGACAGCTGTTTTCCCAAGGTTTTTAAGCCAAATCCTTATGGATTTTGCTTGACTAACAGATTTGTTGAAGCAAAGAAGGAATTTTATGATGAAGGTGGTGAAACACAGGAGAAATTTGTGGATGCTCCATTCCTGGAATATTCCACGGTGGGTTGGATGGGGCTTGGAGCAACCTGGGATAGTGGAAGGTGGCCCTGCTCATGGAAGCAAGGGTGGAATTGGATGGTTTGGAGGTCCCTTCCAACCCAAACCATTCCATGTTTAAGGTTTTTTCTGCAATCACCACCTTAAACCCAGTTTGTGTCCTTGAGCCAGACATTCCCACCCAATCTGGCCTTGGCCAACCTGGAACAACCGGGATAATCTAGAAAGCTCAATCCAAATGAATTCCCAAAGTGGGAATTCCACAAACACAGGGCTACAGGCACTGGACTGCATCCCAGAAATCCTGATGGAAAAAATCACACAGAGCTGATCACAGGAAGCAAAACCAGTTCCAATCCAAAACCCGACCGGTTCGGAAACCTGATTTTGGTTTTGGAAAAGTGTCCTGAGGTCTCCCCAAAATCCTTCTCCATGCAAAGCCAGCCTGGCGCCTTCATTTTCTCCTCACACATCCTGTTCTGACCATCCTGGTGATTCCCCACTGGATTGTCCCAGGTTTTTCAGGTTTCGGATCACCCAAAATGACCTCAGGTTGCCCAGTTGTGGTCAAACGAGGATTTAATCTTCTCTGGACCTTCTGAGGTGTTCCCATCTTCCCTTCTTCCCCTGCCCTAGGGATAATGCTTCCCAGCACTCACAAATCCTTGGGCAGCTACCGGTTTGTCCATCCCCTGGCTACACCTGGCCTTGCTGAGCTTCAGGAAGCTATTCCCTACCCATCCTTGATCCATAGGATCCCTCAGAGCTCCAGTTTGTCTGGTGGCTCAGCAGATTATTGATAAGAACATGGATTGGGAGAGGAGCTGGGATAGGCCTGGGAGGAGCCAAACATTGGGAATGAATCTTGAACCACCACCCTCCGAACCAGATGATCTGGTTTTTATACAGCAAATTGTGTCCCTGTCTGAATGAGGGATACATCCAAAGCCTTTCTGAGACACTTTGAAGGTGATTTTCCACAAATAAAGATGATTTTCCAATAATTAGGGTGATTTTCTGTTAATAGAGATGATTTTCCATTAATAAAGGTGGTTTTCCACTAATGGAAGCAATTTTCCAATAACAAAGGTGATTTTGCATTAATAAGTGTGATTTTTCAATAATTAAGGTGATTTTTCCAATAAAAAGGTTATTTTCAAATGAAAAATGCGGTTTTCCACTAATAAGGGTGATTTTTCCAATAGTTACAGTGATTTTCCACAAATAAAAGTGATTTTCCAGTAATCAAGATAATTTTTCATTAACAAGTGTGATTTTCCAATAATTAAGGTGATTTTCTTCTAATTAAGATGATTTTCCACTAATAAAGATTATTTTCTTTTAAGAAGGGTGATTTTCCAATAAAAAAGGTGATTTTCCATTAAGTGTGATTTTTTTCAATGAAAAAGGTGATTTTTCCACTAAATAAAAAGTGATTTTCCAGTTATTAAGATGATTTCCCACTAATAAAGGTGATTTTTCCTTAACCAAGATGCTTTTCTATCAATAAAGCTGACATTCCCATAACAATTTTTCCCTAAACCACGGCTTACAAAGCCTCCAGCACAGACACAAATTTATCCCTGGCATCTGTCAGAACAAAAAACACTAAAAAATTAAAAAAAAAAAAAAAAATCAATAAATCCAGCTGTTTTCCCCCCCCAACCTGGAACAGGAAGTGGCAGCATTCCCCACACTTTCAGAAAATCAGGGGAAAAGAGCGGCCCAAAATAGCTCAGCTCCATGGCAAAAGTCAGGAATAGAAATGAAATCCTGGCTCCAAATCCTTGGCTTTAATCGCTGCCCTTCATATACTTAATTACAACCCCTGCCTCCAATAAAACTTTAAGGATGGTTTTCTTCAGAATTATGCAACTGGAATTTTGGGACCGACGCAAGCACTCGGAGGAATTAGGCAAATATCCGCCTAATCCGGAGTTGCGTTTCACAATGGGAAGTGGGGAATTCAAGGAAAGGATATTAAAAAACTTCAGCCCCTTGATTTTCAGATCAAGAAATGCCAGATAGGAGCGTTTTTCTTCTGGGAAATATTTGAGGATGGAATGAGGAAGGGGAGTTCAGTCTTGTTCAAGTTATGCTGGGAATGTGTTTTCCACTGGTTATCCCCAAATATTTCCTCGGATGGTTCCACCCCCCAGGAGCTTCACAATCTCAATAAACTCAGGGATCATGGTGAGGAACTGAACTAAGGAAGAAGCCTGGAAAATGGGCCCAAGGATCTTGAAAGTCTTTTCCGATCTTCACAATTCCATGGAAAACTCACCCAGATGGGTGGGATGAGACCTGGCACTGTCGGAGGACGCCCAGTGCTGGAAAAGGGGAAAAGCCGAAGCAATTTTGGAGTAGGAAAATCTCCCGTGGGGGGGAAATCAAGTCTTGGGATAAATTTGGGAGTGCTGGGAGATCCTAGAAAGAATTCTGTCATGCTCTGGCTATGCCCCATCCCTCGAAGTGTCCAAGACCAAGTTTGGAGCAACCCAAGCCATTGGAAGGGACCTCAAAGACCATGGAATTCTGACCCCTTAGCCATGGACAGGGACATCCAACGTCACTCAGACCTGGATTTTTGCCAGGAAATCAGTGGCAATAAGCCAAAACTAGAGATAAAACACCACAAAAAAACATTGGAAAACGGAATTTGGGATCCTTCCCAACATCCTGCCTCACGGTTTGGGAAATTGAGGATCTCGTGGAACCAGGGAGAGAACTGGGTGAATTTCCAGGTGATCCTTAAATTAAAAATAAAAATATTCAGGACAACTCAGCTGGGATGGATCCAGCTCCTTGTCATGAATTCCAGAAGGGTGGGAAGAGGAGTTAATTCCATTTTCTGAGCACACTAATCCTTGGATTGTGCAAGGTGTGTCTAACAGAGGTGAAAATGGGAAAAAGCAAAGCAAACAAACACTGGAATGCAATTCCCAGAAAAACTGTGGCTATCCCATCCCTGGAAATGTGCAAGGCCAGGTTGGATGGAACTTGAAGCAACCTGGGATAGGGGAAATTGTCCCGGGGGATGGAACAGGAAAAAGCAAGGATTTGTTACCACAGGCAGCAAATAAAAAGGAAAAAAAAATCTGAATTTCAAGAATTCCACGTATTCCCTCCAACATTTCCTTCCAAAGCTGGATTCAGGGATTGGGTCAGGAAGAGTCTGTGGTGCTTTTCCCAGGCACTGGAGACACAGGGACATCGGTGCCCTGACCTCCTGCTTAGCCCATCCACCACGTGGATCCATCAGGAAGAGAAGGATTCCAGTGGAATGCCAAGGTCTGGGAACGGGATGAGGTTCCCACAGTGCCAGGGACTGGAAAACAAGAGAAATTCCAGGCCATCCTCTTTGTCCCTAAGGGAGGGATGAGGCAGTTTTTAGGGTTGATCCTAA